>JAECUM010026772.1:0-38703 GCA_016617855.1 Megalonaias nervosa | reverse complement strand
GTAAAAGTAAAGACATAAAAATATAGAGGCAAATTATAAAATGGCAGATAGGAAAACTGGGATATGGCAAAAAAAAATTTAGAGAAGACTATGGCATGGTAAGAAATTGTATTACAGAATACGTTGATACACATAACTCTAAGAATATGAAGTTAATTCCAACTACATCACACAAAAAGCTGAAGAGTTACAACATAAGAGACAACAAAACTGGTCTATAAGATTTTAAATAAATAACGGATAATGAAAATTACTTAAATGAAGATGCAATCATAGAAACATTTTAAACTTTTTTTTCAAATATTATGTAGAACATCAATTTAAATCGTGCCAAATTCATAATCAAATATGTATTTTTCCTGGACCAAATATGTAATAATGTACAATTTGAATAATCCATTAAACTATCTTTTACAAAGCATTTCCAAAATCAGATCATATGGGAAGAGTTTTTGCATCACATGGATGAAAGTAAAGTCCAGCAACATTGCAAAATATATAGATGTACAGATTTTAAAGATGTAATCATCACAGAACGTTCATTTTAACATTTAGTCGAAATTGAAATTACACTTTACAAGTAAATGGGATAACAAGATGTAAACTGGTACAGATGCAACAAAAACAATAATAGAGAAAATAGAAAACAAACCAAATACAAAACACCAGAGATGTAGAGACTGTGAAACTAACGAGTTTTCAAATGATGTAATAGTGGACGAGATGAGGAGATTTTGAGAGCGAGAGAGATATAAAGTCAGCAAAGAATTAAACGTTAATATGTAAAAAAGAATAGCAACAAAAAAAATTGCAAATAGAGGCTGAAAGTCTCTACACAATACAAAATAATTTCACTTTAATCAAGTGTAAATAATGGACATTAGATACAGTAGCAGCCATATTATTGCATGTGTAGAAGCTGTATATAAACTTTGGGAAACTCCAGTCCTGATATAATAGACTTGTCTTCATAGAGTAATATACTGTAGTACTAAAGTAACTACTCAATTTTGCATTTGATGTTAACCCATTCGGGACACCTCGCCCTGGCAATGAACTTGAGATTTAAAAAACCATTTCAGCTCCTGGCCCTTGCCATGCCATTCAAATTTTGCAAAAATCATTAATTAAACTTAATGAAGGCAACACAACAAACATATTTAAAGATGCTGCAATTGTTACAGGAAAAGTAGTTATTTCACATCCAAATCAATAAACACGTTTGATAATTACACTTTAAAATTTGACAATGGTGACATTAGCAGATGCACATCCAAATGTGGCATAAAAAGTTTCCAAATGAGCTAAATGAAAAGTGTGGACGACAACATGTCATATTGGGATGAAGTGCAGACGTCAACATGTCATTGTGGGATTCCTACTCGCATTTAATAGAAAATATGAACAGAATTAGTAAAATTAGAATAAATAGTTCATGCTAAATTTCAAATGAGAATACTGTTATATGAATGCAAAACACACTTACTTGACGATGAAGAATGCAAATTAAAAAAAAAAAAACAATAACGTAGATATGATAAATTTATACCCTTTTTATTAATACACACCTAGTGATGTAGGGACAAGAAATTTTAAAGGACAAAAATAAAGAGAAACCATGTAAAAATTACCAGGCGAGGAATATCTATGATGATATTCTCACAGCAACCTTTTGTTTTGACACGGTTGTGCCTTCGGAACATGTGCAGGACACGATGTCACGTGGAAATGTGGAAACGTTCACTAATATTTATCAAGAAATAGCATAATTTTATTTAGTTTTGTCTTTGTTCTTGTTGTTATTTCTAGTTTGGTTTTGCTTTGTTTTCTTGATACAAATACGCACTGGATCTGCTATAGTTTACTTGTCAAAATAGGTCATGAATTCGACTGTAATTATGATTCTTCTAAGATAAACAAATCACCTACTGCGACGGGCTTCGCTAATCGTGATCTTCTTTGTAGCTGTATCAACACATTCAAACACAAGTGCAAGTAACAAACGCATAACCACCCACAGGTAAAATACCATGTTCATCTGAAAAATAAACAACACGGCAAGTTGCTTTCTAAAGCCATCTTGTTACACTACCAACATATACTGGCAACACTACAGTCGAGTTTGTTTTTACTTTCAACATTTTTCAACTGCTTTGGCAATACACTAAGCGACTTTCATTACTATATATGTTTCTATACTGAGCTCGTTCTTTAAAGCTTTCAGAGTGTTTTTCACACATTTTAAAAATGAATTTTGCTCAGCTTCTGAAAGTGCAATGGATGAATTATCAGATACATAAAATGTAAAAAAAAAAAAAAAATGTTATCGGCTCTGAAGTCCAGAAAGTAAAAATGACCAAGTGGAGCTAGCAGTCTTCTGAAAGTTTCAAATCTGGAGTAAGGCCAAGCTGTATACTCTCTAACCCATATTACACCCATCAGTCATACCACGAAATAAAGGGAATTAAAGGTTCTTTGAACAATACCTAATATATTCAAGGTCTTTTTTAAATAGCCAGCATAACCAGTGAGGAAACCCGGGGAAATTCTTTTTCTTTACAATTCTAATGCAAAATACGAAACTGTCGAGTGCCACCATTAGTGTTATGTTACTGACCTGTTGAACAAACTGGCTCATTTCATTTCCATTAAATGCATCTCTATTTCGTTTGTAACTTATTTGTCGCCTTTGTACAAAGGTAGGCTCTGGAGACTATTAGATTGCGTCTCCTCAACAAGACGTACCCATTTATTGCCTTTTTGTTCAACTAATATGACCAAGGAACAATCGGGCTTGTTATAGTGCTAGGTACTGGCATTATCAAATCCTCCCTATTTTGGAAAGTTAACTTTTTATAATCAGGATTCACGTGACAGGATCTTTTACTTTTTATTCCCTGTCTATATTCTATATTTTATTTCTTCCCAAGTGGTGTTGCACTTCATCCTTGTCAAGTCCTTTTTTATCTGCTCCTTCACATCCATCTATAACTTCCAGTTAAAGTTTGCGCGGGGGTTGGGGATGGGGGTGACGCAACATATTCACCTGGTGTTATATTATAGTTTGTACAATACTCGATGTGGTTTGACTAAAATTAGCAAGATTATAAAGGAATCTCTACTGCAGTTGTAGCATCTGCAATACATCAACTTCATAGGAAGTTATTCTAATTTCAATTTATTTTAAATCTTCAAAACCTTCACGTTCTCTCATTTTTATTCCTTTTAGTAGTGAATATTGTACATTTGGAGAACAAGTACCCGTAGTACTCTCCTCAGCACACATGCAAATCTAAGGGGGTATCTCAATAAAGGCAACGTAAATCATCATTTTATCGTTATAAATGGTCAAAATCATTCTGTTTTAAAGAATTATAATTTTATTACAGTACAATGAAGTTGCGCCTCATATATAGCCACAGAGAATGTGCAGTCTATTCAATTTGAGTAGCACAAACAGGAATTGAACACAACTATGGTAAATTTCACATGACAAGACTTAACACGTAAACCATACCTTACAAATACTTGGAAAAGAAGACAATAAACAATCAAGGACACTTTAAATCTTTGTCTATGCTAGAGCTGATTAGATTTCCAAATTATATATGAGATTATTATTTACACATTACATTGATAATTAGCAAATTTATTCCAGTCGGTAATTTTGATTGTTTACATAATACACTGAAAGATCATTACACGATTTAAAATAGAATCGGACACTTCAGTGAATTGTTGTCATTTAGTTGGGACGATCATTATCTACACTGAGTGCGGTTTGATTGCATTCAAAGATATCGATTTAAAACAATCAACAGAAAACAAAGAATTATAAAAGACTAAAAATATCTAATAAATAAATGCGCTATAGTTCCTTTGTTGTTGTTGTTGTATTGGTTATCATCAATTGTTGAAAAACTTGTCATTACTAGAGAAACTGCTTGCCATATTGTTCACAGTATCCTCAATATTTAATGATGTTTGCAATTCTGAGCGATTCAACCTTTCCTTGTCAAATGCTGTCTCTATCTTCATTTGCTTTTTAGCAATTGTGGGCTCGTTTGTACTGGCTATTTATACACGTTGAATTTGACCAATTAAGACAATTTCTTTGTTTCTCAGGATTAGATAACTCAAATGGCGAATATTTAATGAAATTATCGATGTCTAAATTATCTTTACTCACATCTTTGTGTTTTGTGAATATTAACCAACATCTGCGGAAGTAAATTGTTGTAACACTAAGTGGTTTGAATAGCTTATCTGATTTAATGTTTTGTTGTAATGCATCTAAAGTTGTGTTACTTGTATTGTGAATTAATCTGAAGTTTTCGTCATTGGGGTATCTTTGCTTCGTGTATTTTGCTGGGCTTATTCGGTGCTTCTGTTTTCATTTTTCTGTGTTGCTTATTTGCCATTTTCTTCACGGTTCTCTCTGTTTTTTTCTATTACATTTTTAATGTATTCATTCTGACAAGGTTTGCAATAGCGATGGAAATCTAAGTTAATTTGTTTCTAACGTCTCCACACATACTACATCTTTTAGAATCCAATTTGTTTATTAACCACATAACTTCAGATTAATGTATAAGTAACACTTTTATCGCCTTCAGATTATATATAGATCACTTAAACATTTTTCTTGGAAAAAAAATGAAATGCTTAACAAAATAAAAATGAAAATCAATATCGACAAATGATGCCAAAGGTAGTGTGTGCGGGAGGTGCGTAGCACGAACAAACAGCCAGAGAAGATAACATCAGGCTAACCAAAGACGCCTCATACAGATGAACTTGGCGGACTACTTGTTAAATATTCACAGGAACTGAAAAGTCAATGTTGAACATTTGCGGGGAAATGAAGACGACTCCGGAGCATGACAGGATGAAAGATTCAAATTCACAAAACCCAAACGAAATTTTGTCTTTGGAACACATAATTTCTATGTGGTGTATCTCTTTGATCCGGTAGTTGGCACTTATATAAAACACTGTTTCATTTATCCATATGTGCCAAATAGTTCATTTGGAACGAAGTGGATCGGCGTCGCTTGGTTAGCGAAGATGAGTGGCATGCGGATTCGATACTTTCAAACACGCTGACCTGTGTGCATAACTCGTATAGCAATTAACGCAGAGAAGATGCATCAAACTCCTACTTTTCATGCACTACCTTGTAATTCATACCAGCCTCCATAAAGTCGGTTCATGGGTGTTATAGAAAGGATCAAAAACTGAGCGCGAAATACAGTCATAGACAGATCATGTTTTGAACAGTGTACTAATATACATAGTGTGCATATGATCAGTTGCATTTAAATAAATAGGCTAAACCATATTGCAAACTCGCAATCTTCAGAAACCTAAATTTATAGATATTTCCGTCTGAAGAAATATGTTACAGAAAATAGGTTCTTTAATTATTTTTTTAATGAAAACAATTATTGGACAAAGGACACAATCTGAATGCATTAGATGTAGGAGAGAAGTTTTTAAAATGTTAATGCTATGATATAGTTCGGATCTTGTATTTATCGATTTGACTTATTACTCTAGAGTTATATGGCTTATTCCTCTATAGTGTATATGGCTTATTCCTCAAAAGTGTTACATGACTTAATCCTCTATAGTGTTACATGGCTTATTCCTCTATAGTGTATATGGCTTATTCCTCTATAGCGTTACATGGCTTATTCCTCTATAGTATTATATGGCTTATACGTCTACAGAGTTATATGGCTTATTCCTCTATAGTGTTATATGGCTTATTCCTCTATAGTGTTACATGGCTTATTCCTTTATAGTGTTATATGGCTTATTCGTCTACAGAGTTATATGGCTTATTCCTCTATAGTGTTACATGGCTTATTCGTCTACAGTTTACATGGCGTGTTCCTTTATAGTGTTACATGGCTTATTCCTCTATAGCGTTACATGGCTTATTCCTCTATAGTATTATATGGCTTATACGTCTACAGAGTTATATGGCTTATTCCTCTATAGTGTTATATGGCTTATTCCTCTATAGTGTTACATGGCTTATTCCTTTATAGTGTTATATGGCTTATTCGTCTACAGAGTTACGGTGTCAGCAAAACATTTGAAATGTTGACAGTCCTAGTCAACTTAGGACCCATCACCATAAAAATTTACAACATCTATGACCAAGGCAGTGTCAACCCAATAAACTTAAACACCTACAGGCAAATCTCACAACCACCAACAGAAAATCTCATAGTTTGTGGGGATTTCAATGCACACAGCGAACTCTGGGGAGGCGATAAAACGGATAACAGAGGCAGGTTGGTCGAAGCTTTGACAGCTGAATCCAACCTAGTCATCCTCAACGATGGTTCCAAAACTAGACTGGACCCTGAGGATGGCACCCTCTCAGCGATCGACCTAACAATATGTACAACCAAACATGCACAGCTAACTAACTGGCGGGTGGACCAAGACAGCACACTAGGTAGCGATCACTTCCCCATCATTATCTCCCTCCAGATGTCGGTACAACATAACCCCATTGAGGTACCACCGAGATGGAAATACAGTAAAGCCGACTGGGTAAATTTCACAAATAATCTATCAAAAGTAAACACTAGTGAGTTAGAAGACCCGAACATAGATACTTTCAACAACAATATCATTAAAACCATACAAGAGGCAGCCGTCTTGAACATACCAAAAACCAAACAGTCCCAAACAAAACAAACAATACCTTGGTGGAATGATGACTGTAAAAGAGCACATAAAGAAAAGAAAAAAGCTCTCAATAAATTTAAACATACTAAAAACTCACTATATTTCCAAGAATACAAAATCAAAGAAAAAAGCCTTAAGCAAGTCATTAAACTAGCTAAAGACAAATCATGGTAACACTTTTGTTCCCAATTAAATATTAAAACAAATTCCAAACAAGTATGGGACAAAATAAAAATTATCCGGGGAAAAACAATAAACATAACCCCTAAAGTTAGAGGTGCACATAGCAATAAAGAAAAAGCAAACCTGATCGCCAATCACTACTCTAAAATGAGCAGCAATTCGAATCACACTCAGAAATTTCAAGAACATAGGAGAGAAGTAGAAAACACTCTAAAACATTTATTTAAAGACCTAGGAACCAAGGAATCGGAGCTTAATAGCGACATCACCCTATTTGAATGGGAAATAGCACTAGGATCTAAAAAAGAAACATCCCCAGGAAAAGATGACATTGGCTATATTATTTACAAAAATGATCAAATTGTTAAACAAAATCTGGAATACCGGTCAGCAACCTGCCAGCTGGAAGCAAGCCATTGTCATACCTATCCCTAAAACCGAAAAAGACCCAAATGAATTTAGCTCATATAGACCCATCTCCCTCACCAACAACATATGTAAAATTATGAAAACCATCCTGGCTAACCGATTAAAACACCACCTAGAAAGCAATAAACTGCTATCGGAAAACCAATGCGGTTTTCGCAACAAGCGGTCTACCACTGACCAATTACTCAGACTCGAAGCAGACATTAAACTTGCATTCAACTCTAAAAGGAAGACAGATCGAAACCTTTTAGCTGTCTTCCTGCATCTTGAAAAAGCCTTTGATCTTTTGTCTGGACCAAAGGACTGATTGCAAAACTCAACAGCTTCGGCATTACTTGCCGCATGATTAACTGGATTGAGAACTTCCTCTCAGGGCGAAAAATCATTACTAGAGTGGGAAACACCCTATCAGACGAGCACACCTTAGAAAACGGAACACCGCAAGGGAGCGTACTCAGCCCCACACTCTTCAACTTAATGATTAATGACCTGGACCGCAACCTCATCTCAGCAAAAGTACAAATCTCTCAATTTGCTGATGATGGAGGAATATGGAGAGCCGGTAACCCCACTAGCAATCAAGTTACATGAGAAATCCAGAAAAGCCTAGACAATATAGGGAGATGGGCAGATAAATGGGGGTTTAAGATATAGCAGGAAAAAACAGTAGCGATAATTTTCACACCTAAAAGAAATAGACAACTTCATTACCCTAAACTCTACATACAAAATCAAATAATCAAATATGTCAAAGTAGTCTTCGATCAACACCTAGAGTGGAAAAATCACATCGAACAATTAATTAAAAATTGCACCAAAGACATCAATCTCCTAAGAAACCTTAAGAGCACCACATGGGGATCTAACCAAGAAACTCTGACAACTATTTACAGGGCTCTCATAAAATCGAAACTAGAGTATGGCTGTCAGGTATATAACTCCGCTACTCAAACTCACCTGAAAAAGTTAGATGATATCCAAAGAAAGGCACTGCTGATCTGCACCGGCACGCTACCCTCCACATCATTGGATGAACTATGTATACTCACAGGAGAATTACCATTACCATTAAGGAGGCAAGAAATGCTCCTTAAATACTCAATTCGAATATCCAGCCACCCCAACTCGCATCCTACTAAGATGGCCATCAGCAAATGCAATGTAACTGTTAGTCGCAAACTCGTTCCAAACACTCCTGGAGGAAAACAAATTCAAGAGCTTAGCAAAAACCTGCCAATTTTGGAAGAACAGGAGGAATACACTAAACCTCTCGACCAAGCCCCCTGGACCAACCCAAAACAGAGGATAAACACCAAAGCCACCGAACTTGGAAACAAATTGGAACAAGAGCTCAAACTAAAATCCATCATTGCAAGCAATATACAAGACACCTATTCTGGTTTCGTAAAAATATACACCGACTGCTCAAAAACACCGGACCCACCCAGAACAGCAGAAGCGATAGTTATCCCAGAGTACAACATACAAATGGGAACCAGATTACCAGATCACTGCTCCATATATACAACAGAATTCTGGGCAATTATCGAATCACCAAAATGGATCAAAAATAATAACACCCCAAAATCAGTTATCATAAGCGACTCACTTATTGTAATTACATCAATTAAAAACAAAAACACTAAAACAAGAGAAAACTTCCTTGCCGAGGCTTATCACCTAATAAAAGAACTATCCACCAGAGAACAAATAGTAGAATTTATGTGGATACCGTCTCACATAGGAATCCTCGGCAATGAACAAGCAGATCGAGTCGCAAAAAGCAAATTAAGCGATCCAACACCTACCACACTCAAATACAGCACAAATGAAATCTTAAATAGTGCTGAAAATTACATTAACAAAAAATGGCAGGAGACATGGGATGCCACACCCAAAGGTAGAAAACTATTTTCCACCCTAAATGAAGTCAACAGATCCATAAAACCACCAAATATAAACAGCTTAGACCAAAAATTCATAAACCGGATATTATTGGCCAAAACAAAACTTGCAAGCAGTTTTTCAAGACACTTGGGTCCTAAACCCACAACCATAAACTGCTATCACTGCCATATCATAGAGGATCAACAACATGTCTTTAATAACTGCCCACAATATCAACAAGCCAGAATAAATCTACAAATAGCCCAAAAAGAAACTGGATCCCCAACAACCTACCCAGTACTAATAGGAAAAAACAACCCAAATACCAATCTAACGTACAAAAGCATCATTAATTTCTTAAACGAATCTGGACTAAAGAACAAAATATAATAAGGCGCCATCAAAAATAAGACTTAACAACTTAATAATTCATAAAACACTCAAGCAATAGATAAAAACTATGCGGGTGTCTCCGAAAATTGCAAACTGATTACTCAGAGGAAACACTCGTATAAGTTCAAACTGAAATAGAACTTTACAACTAAGTAATGCACGTAACACTCAAAACATATATTTAAAATTGAAATAGGAAACAAAAACTATGCGGGTGTCTCCGTACATTGGAAACGGATTACTCAGAGGAGACACTCGTATAAGTCAAATAACCCACGTACACATCCAAAACCACCATAAACAACCTGTCTCCATAAAAAAAAACACACACACACCCCAAAAACTCTCTCTCTATTTGCCATTACCTCATGCTCAATCTCTCAACTAACTAACACAGTCTACGAAACCTCACTACCAAAGATGTCAACCATAATAAATCAAGTATGACCCTTAAAACCTATACGCTATGAGGTGGTCCAAACTCCCGGACCATCAGGGCCTGCCACAATAAGTGGCAACGTAAACCAGCTATATGAACTACTGTATGACCCCAAATAGCTTCATATAATGTGGTCAAATCCCAATGACCATCAGGCCCCGCCGCACAAGGTGGCAAACAAAAACTATTTATGTTTAGATCCGGCAACCAAAAGCATGTTCAACAACCCAAGACCGTTAGGGCCTCTAAAAAGCAAGGTAGGTTACAGGGGCCCCCAAACCAACAGAGTATATAAGGTGGTCGGTCTAAGCCCAGGACCATCAGGGCCAGTCGCACAAGGCGACAAAAACATAAACCACATACTTTAGGCTGACATCCAAGGTACCAATCACTCGAAACAGCACCGAATATATTCCAAATTCTATTTTTTTCGGCTTAATCGTAATGAACATTCAAAATTCGTGCAAGACCCTTTTTCGAACCAGCAGCCCTGAAGTCTCGGGTGCCTTCCGGTGACGTCTGGCGCCTTCCTCCCGCCCTGTTTCCGCCTTTCCCTCGGCCAGACATTTATTTAATAGCGTGCAGTGCACGCATAAAACACTCATAGCCAAACCTGAGTGCATGTCTCAAATCCCACTCAAAACACTAGCGAAAGATCAACAACTGAAATATGAGCGCGTGATGGGTCCAGTCCCACTCATAAGCCAAACATCAGGCATGCATGGGACACTCCAATTACCGTCTCGCTGCCTGACGGCCCATTTAGAACCACTCCATGAGTGCATTAAAGCCTAGGAGAGGTGGCTCACATTCCCTCCCCTAGGAACATTTAAAAGCCTGCCATGCAGGCATTAAACGATCGCACATGTCCAATGGGCGCACGCGACCTTAATTCTAAAGTCAAGTCAACGAGTTAGTTAGACGCCTATAACTGATTTATAAGAAGCAGGGTTACTCCGGGAAGCCACTCGTAATTTGGCGGTAAAAGAGCGGTAGATTCTAAGAGAAGAAAAGCTTCGAAAAGGAAGCTTTTTTTGGGGGGGGGACAGAACTTCCGGTTCAGTGAGTCCCGAGTCTCTAAGAGGGGAGACGGAAGTGAGACTGGCAGAGCAGTCGGAGTCGACAAGAGTCTAGTCGACGGAGAGAAGATGGATAGAAGGTGGATGAGGAGGAAAAGTAGTCTGGTGGAGAAAATAGAGGAGGAGAAGGAGTATAGAGGAATCGAGGAGGAGGAGGAGGAGGAAGAGGAGAAGGAATTAGGAGATAGGAGAGAAGAATACACAGATGAGTAGAATACAAGGACAGGTGGAAATCTCTCACACTACAAATCAAGTGATGCATTAGGCTATTAAAGGGTCAAGCGGAAGGAGTGTACTTGGGAAATCTGAATCATTTGACTATTGAATTGTTATTAAATTGTTATTCATTCATTTTCACCCTTTTTGTATATTTATTCATTTACCGTCGGCATTGCTGAGTGGGGGCTCTGAACTGTACATCTAACTTTCACTAATTCAACTTCCAACCAAAATCGAGTCTGGGTGGGACTTCCGCAATAATTTAAATGAATGTTGGGAGCACACACACACACACACCCAATTCCCCACAACCAGTTCTCACAGTGGGGGCAACCTCCACACTTAAGTAGAAGAATTAATTTTAAAAGATCAAGGTTTGAATAGACCCTGTTGTGTACTATAAACCGTGTCTATTTTAAAGTCACTTTTGGTGACGTAGTATTTCGCCTTCCAATTCAAAAAGTGAATTCCGCGAAATGTGGGGCCTCGCCTGTACAGCTTTCTATGAACACATACATCGCTTTTCCACTTGAAAAAATAATGTGGCACGAACCTTAAACATGATACATGAGTGTTGATTTTTCTGCACTTGCCGTCGGAAATGGTATACATGTGTCTTCCATTCGCTAATGCAGGCGATACGGAAAGACAAAGATAACATTTAAGAAGCCTTGTAAATGTTGCTTTTTTCATCAGTCTTTCTGCTGCCTCTTTTATCTCCATAATCCCTCCAATGACATCATCAGAGTATGGAACCATACTAAGTAAATATTTAGTTATTTAAGTCAACACGTTCAGATCCAGGTGGTTACTAAATTCTCATACATTGTTTTACTTCCACTTCAGAGATTTATGATTCACTTCAGTTTGTACGCAATTTCCGCAATTAAAGAATCTGAACTTGGACAATAAGGTTATCGCCACGCAACGGCACGGCCAAGTGTGTCAATATGGCCGTTCCTTTCAAGACAAGAATAATTCATATTAACAGAGTAATCGTAAACTGTAGACGATAACGAGCATAATTTGGAGAAGAAATTTGTTTCAGATGGTTTTCTTGAATGCTAATGCGTGAAAATCTTTGCTGAATTTCAGTTCATTCGACCTATACAGAAATCAGGAACAAACGTGGATGTTCAGTGACAGTATATGCGAAGTCTTATTAGGAGTATATGCTATTTCAATTCTACATCCCATCCAACTGTCCTAAAAAGGATACTATAGGTTTCCATTGGCGAAATGAGATAGGGACTAATTTTATACCATTTCTAACGAATTACCATCAATAGTTCATAATAACACAAACGTGTATGTTCCCTTTCACCTCACATAGGGTTAGCTGCCGCAAATTGTACCGGCATATTTTGCTCCAAAGATATTTTCTCTTAGTTCTGAACTATCGTCAGTTTGAATTAATTAATCAGCATGGGTTACTTTATATGAAAATGACACAAATACTCAAAAATATCACAACTGAACCACGAAGCGATTCTCAGTTCATAATATAAGTTCAAACTTTGTTTACACACAACCAACATAAAACATCTGCATTCAGAAATTAATGTTTCTTGTGAGATAACGGGAAAAAAAACATTCTTGAGAATCAACACCTTCCTGGCTGGCCAATATTAACAAGCGCGGCAGACATCAAAGTAATAGTTCGCCTCTCGGCTGGTGTTTGATGATAGGTGTATGAAAAAGTGACGAAGACAGTTACCTTTTTTCTAAATTCATTTCGTGTATTGTGTATGCACGAACAGTCACTGATAACGATCAGACTAAAATACTGTGTAGACGAGTGTGTGTGTTGGATTTTTAACGTAGCTTTAACAAATTGTTCAGTCATATCGCTAAAATGTCTTCAGTGCGGCAGTTTATAGCGATGTCTAGCAGGGGGCATAATGCCTCAGACACGTCGCACGATGTCCCACCCAGTCACGTTATCCTGACACCAGGTCGACCAGTCCTAACACTAACCTCTTAATGCTGAGCGCCTAGCGAGGCAGCAGTTAGTATATTTATGTCTTTGGTATGACTCGACCAGGGTTCGAACCCGCGACCACCCGCCTCCGACGCTCTAACCACTAGGCCAACGGGGCGATCACTGTGTAGACTAATTATGCACATTAAAAGAATTGTGATAATCTCAAACAATCAGCCATATTCTAAGTCAACTGATAAAGGTATTTGTGTACTGCACAGTTTAGGCGTTCAATAAGGCCATTAGACCTTTTATCTCAACTTTAAGTTAAACAGCTAGGCTCTAATTGGGAAAATAAACAATAATAATATTCAGCGCCGGATCAGATCAAGTGTTGGGAGGTGTCAAAAATTTTAAAGGGCCCTGACTTTCCTCGAAAGGGCACCAAGGCTATGGAGGGTGATTACCGCCATAATTCGAAGCGTGTATTTTCTAATCTTCCTTGAAGCATTATTGTAAATGGCTGCTTGCAAGTACTTCTTTCATAATTCTATCCATGTATATTGTCTTGTATGTTGCAGATTTCAAGTGCTATCCATGTATATTGTATTGTATGTTGCAGATTTCAAGTGCTCCTTTCCTTCTGCATTATTGTAAATGGCTGCTTGCAAGTGCTACATTCATAATTCTGGTCATGAATTCTCTATCCTTCCTTGATGCAAGCTGTAAATAGCTGCTTGCAAGTGCTTAGATCTACTTTCCTTCTGCGTCATTTTTGTCTTGCAGTTTGCCAACTACTGAAATGTTTCTGTAGTTTGTTGTATGACAAACGCTGTTAGTTATTACAAGTGTTGTATATTCTTTTTGTAAACTCGCCATATTACAAGTACATGATTCCAACTGCTGTTTTCATACCGATTTGGCCTTGCAACAATGTAAATACTAAGTTTTATCAGTATTGTCGTTATTGTCCAAATCGTGTCGCCATCTTTTGTCATAATGGCATACTAGAGATTAGCATGGCATTATGGCAAAAGAGGGCGCTCTAAATTTCTAAAGTTTTTCCTTTATCAGAAATAATTAATGCTCCCCACGGAACTTTACGGCATTCATTTTGTGTCGATAAACATTGTAACTCTTTCAGTCCCCCCTTTCTTTGAGGTGTACGTTAGCAACGAAGTTTTTATCGTTCTCTAAAACCACGTGCTTTCTCGAAGATCTTAGTGATTTAAAGCACCTTACGAAAACAAAAATGCATACACAACAGCAGGGTGGTCCATCTTCTTCAACCCCAGTTTTGACGCACTTAAGTATTTACTTCCACCGTTTAAGAAATCTACTTTTTACTGATATCTCTCATTACTTTGGATATATCAGTTATTTTAGCAAAGTAAGGATCAGAAACGACAATGATATATTCCCTCGTACTCTTCTTAACGAGCTTTCATCAGAGGGCCCCTGGTTGTAAGGATCGTATTGTATGTCACCCATTTTGACGCACCTCACAGACGTCTATCGTTTCTGCGATACTATTGTACTAGGCCGATAAATCAGCCCTTCACCCGCAATGATATTGATATCGTCCATCAGTATCCATATAGATTTGGGGGGTTGATTTATCAGACTACTATTGTACATAAGCTCCGGCGAAAGTAATATATTTCAAAGCAACATCAATATCACATAAAAAAAAGAGTTTATAGGTAAAATGACATTAAATATTAAGCATTCCTTAAGGTTTTCTTATTCTTATTACAATCTTCATTTTGGAACATATTTTGTCGCAAAAGCCGAAATAATCAAATTGTGGAAAATCATGTTCGTATCAAGATAAAAATGTTTACTTGCGATTAGAAGTATTAGATTTAGTGTACGATTGTTTTCCAATACTTAATTTACACTGTTAATGTACAGAACCTCAACCTTTGAATAAATTTATAAAGCAAATTTTAAAAAAAGATCCAGCTTTAAAACTGGTTTGCAATCAGAGACAAAAGACATAATGTTACAGGAGATTTTACTTTTATTTATTGTAATTCTTACCATTATCAAACCAATTAAAATAATAAATTAGTTCAAGAATTTTACAATTATAAATATAGTACCCTTGGGTTTTAATTATTCAGCTGCTCTCTGTCACATTAAAGATTGTAAAAAAACTTTGAAAGAATTTTTGAAATATGAATGTAGTGCTGCTCTTTCCAGTATAAAAGTACTTTAGTGGATTATCCATAATGAGAGAGAGAGAGAGAGAGAGAGAGAGAGAGAGAGAATGCACCGAAACTGCATATTTCATTAAGTTTTCGTAATTGTATACATTGTATCCTGGGTAGATGAGCGTGTTGTGGGACAGTCTTAGGGTTTTTCCTTCAAAAAGAGAAAAAAACTCTACTGATCTTACTCAATAATTATACAGGGTAGAATTTTACTGATCACTGTCTTTATTTGGTTTGATTTTATTTAACTGCCTACATGTATCCTGGGTAGTTGAGAGTGTTTTGAGACATCTTTTTGCTGTTTTGGGGTAATCATGGGGTCTTTCGTTTGGTGATAATCACCAGCATGGTGAAAAAACTCTCCTGATCTTACTCGATAATTATACAATGCAGGATTTTACTGATCACTGTTTTTTTTTAAGGTTTGATTCAATATCACTGTATAGATGTATCCTGAGTAGGTGAGAGTGTTTTCGGACAGTCTTGCGCTAGCCCGATGACCTTCAGGGTGATAGGCAGAAAAATTTAAGTGTTGGATGTCTAATTCATGCATAAATTGTTGGAAATAATCAAATATAAAATTGCTGGACAGATTTAAGGAGGCAAACAAGTGTTGAAAACATTGCCTAAACTTTTAGAACAGTTTTTGCTTTAATACTCTTCAAAGGAATAGCCTATGGAAATCTTGAGGACTCGCACATTATGGTCAACAAATATTGGTTGAGTGACTTGATATTAGGTAAGGACCGACAGTCTACCATTTTTCTGCTAAATGGCTTATCAAATGGTCAAATGCAGGAATAGGTTGCAGATGTGCCTTAGATATCTTCTGATTGGGATTTTCTACCATTTGACAAGTGTGACAAGATCTATGGTACTTATAAACATCACTTTTAATTTTCGGCCAATAAATATGATTCAGGATCTTGTGATAAGTCTTATCGACACCAAAATGACCAGTTTAAGGAGTTTTATGGGCTAGACTATGAATTTCCTGTCTATAGACGTTCGAACAACAGTTTCATTGCTCACTGACCACTCATCATCAGCAGCTACATCAGGTGGTCTTCATTTTCTCATAATGACCCCATTTTTCACAAAGTAACAAACTGGTACTTGTGAGACTTCAGTTTCTGAAACCCAGTCTTGTGTCTTCTCTGAGGAATAGTACTTGGGGGCCTATAACTCACATCTAAATATCTTGCATGCTGATAAAGTAGCTATTACTTTCTGCTTACTGCAGTCAGAAATTGGCTAGTCATTTCTATTATTCTGTGAAGAAACTAACTTATGAATCTCTCTCTCTCTCTCTCTCTCTCTCTCTCTCTCTCTCTCTCTCTCTCTGTTGAGTGATTAGGTCATTTAAATTATGGAATTTACTTTATCCATTGTTCCGAGGAACATATATTAGGGATAACAGACCCAATTTAAAATTTCATTTCAGATTCATAAATATAATAGTTATGTGAAGGTCAAAGCATCAGAAATAACAAATTAGCAAATAAAATATAATCCTTTTCATGGTTTTTTGCTCATAGCAAGTGCAAACAACTTATTTTATTGCCCGCAACAAAATAAATTCTCCAGAAAGTGAGCATTTTTGTACAGTCTACATATTGAACAAAAATCCAGTAATGGAATGTTTCTTGGGGTTAATTCTTGAACAGTCACAAGGGAATATAACCTGACCGTTCCTGAGACATAATTTACAAATGTATGTGGTATACAAAAGGAAATGTGTCTCGGCCAATCCAGAATTTACAGTTTTAATTCCTCAGATATTGCATTTATGAGTGTATGTCCAGTCCAAACTCAGACTGTGTGAAAAGTTTGTCTTTATTCATGTTTTATTCATGTGAGAGTGAAAAAGAAAAGGGATTGGGAAATAGATCTATAAGAACAATGTAACAAGACAATCCAGGAATTTTGTTTCTTATAATTGTCTACCTGTATGATAATTTTTGTTTTAGACTAATTCATCTAACAATATTGGTTTTATGAATGCCGGTTTACATTAAATATTTATTTTTCTCTAATATTTCCTGTGAAAAGTTAAATACAGAACTGTATATAAGTTTAATTTATTTATTTTGCTTTATTGCATAGTTGTATTGTGCTGATATTTTTTGCATCATGATAATATTAACTTATATTATAAACAGGATAAAATAATGATAAAATCACAGACAAATGAAGATGTTTATGCGGGGGTTGTGGTGGATGCTACAACAGCATAAGCTGTGAGTAGCCTTAAAAATTAAGTTTTTTTTTAAAAAATTATGTGTGGGGGTGTGTCTTACTCTTCTAACAGAAAACAATCACACATGTTGAAGATACATGTAAAAATTTGTATTAATCTTTTTAACTACTATATTAATTTCATATCCAAACGTATCAAGCAAGTTTGGTACTGTATTGTAGCGGTAGTAATAAAATTGAGCTGGTTACTGGTAGCGGTAGTAACATTATTTATATTCAATATATTATATTTTTTTATAATTGCTACCAAAGGAGTATGATGTTTTATCAGTGAAGTACCTTACCTTAATCATCTTATCTGTACTATAAATATCGCTTCATATATGGATGAATACGATTTCAAATAACAAAAAACGTAGTTTCCAGTTTGATATCTGTGAAAATAAAGCATCTCATAATTGTAAGGAAATGTTCTTTATGTTTAGATATAGAAAATATATTTCATATTGTTAGAATTTATTTTCTTATATAATGAAATAAGTTCATATTTTTGTAGCATATAGCTATGCTACAGTATATGCTTTGTATGTGATGTCCTTGTTTCAAGTCATTTGCCTCTTGCTGTTGTATTGGAATTGGAGATTTAAAATGAAATTGGAGATATGAGATACCTGTCACAGACAACTAGTGACAATACATGCTGGCTATTTATGGAGGACTACTGCATGATCATCCATGCCATACATATATAAGAATTCTGTATAATTTGAATATTTACCTTACTTCTTGTATATATATATATATATATATATATATATATATATATATATATATATATATATATATATATATATATATAAACTGCCACTGTAAACTGCAGATTAACAGTAAAAATTAATTTCATAGGGATGAGAGAATAAACAGAATCCTCATCTCTGTAATGTACTCTCTCTCTCTCTCTCTCTCTCTCTCTCTCTCTCTCTCTCTCTCTCTCGTGAATAAGCAAGAAAGAGAAAGTATGGCCTTGAGGTGCAATTATCTGCAATTTGTTCAAACCTTATGAGGTCTCTACTGATACTAAAAGCAGAATTTGCACTGCATTACTCTAAACAATAAACATGCTCTAAATTGATAACATTGTGAATGAGAATATATAAACAAATAAGGTCCTTAGACCTTGCTTGTAAGCGGCTACCCCATTCTGCCACTGTGTGGTAGCGGTAAGTACAGTCTTACACCCACAAAATGTCCAAATAAAAAGTGGGATGGAAAGGTCAGCGGAAATATAACATTGTGTAAATACATTTAATTGTATACAATTTGATACATTTAATTTGTTTTGTGCTTCTTGCAGGCCACCTCTCTTCCGAATGTTAATACTCACTGAGAAATCAGCTGACTGAAATGCGGTAATATAATTCGAATGATATTTGAAATAAGACGCCCTACGGAAGCCTGTTAGTGCCACGTTGAAATCAATTTTTTTATCTCGTAATACGACTTACTATCTCGTAATTACGACTTACTATCTCGTAATTACGAGCTACTATCTCGTAATTACGAGTTAGCTATCTCGTAATTACGAGTTAGCTATCTCGTAATTACGACTTACTATCTCGTAATTACGAGTTAGCTATCTCGTAATTACGACTTACTATCTCGCAATTACGAGTTAGCTATTTTGTAATTAACATCGACCGGAAAGATAATAATTCATGTGGTCGAAAGTTACAAGTAAATCATACTGCTGTAGATAAAAGCGTTTGATCCCAAACCAAATGGTATTAATTTAATCCAGACTTGTTAATCCTTTCTGATTTAGGATGGACCGTACGAGGATATGCAGGTTTTATTTTCATGTGGGATTCACAGCATCAAGCACCAACTAGGAATAGGGTATTCAACGTCTTAGTTTTGTCTCTTCTTGATTCTGGGAGCGAGAATGAGTTTAAACCAGATGGGCTGTGGAAGAAAAGGGGTGGGAGACACGGTACCTCTTTGTCTATCTATCAACGAAGCCATCTATATGTCTATCGAACGAACTATTTTATTATCTATCTGCCTGCATATCTGTTAGCATAAATATATGTAATACAACTTTACAAAAAGATGCATGGCTGATTATGATGCAATTAAACGTACAGATGAAACCATATATGGTATACGTTTTGTTTACAATATCGTGATTCAGGCATCTTATTTTTTTTTTTTAAATGTTCGTGCTTTCATTTGTCTTCAAAGAAGCTGAAATTTTAGTAAGGTTGTGTGAAAATCTTAGGATATATCAAATTAAATCCAGCTAGCATATTTAATGATATGACAAGATTTTGGGACTGTTACCAGTCTGTGAATTTTTTTCTCTTATTTTGCACAACTTTCAACTTTTACGGAATTAAAATTTTTGCATTGTCCAAAGCTTCGTGAGGAAGATTAAGCAAAGGTCAAGCAAAGCCATTTGCGATCAACAAACTAATCTTGGTTGGATTATTTGTCATTGACTTATATGTAGATAATCTGATTATTTTGCACGCTATTACTGGATTTTGCAATGTACGTCCCAGTGTTTTTTTAGAAGATAAGTCATATTATATTGGACCTGTCCGTCCTTCCATCTTTGCATCAACCCATCTTGTCATCTGTTCATCTATCCCAGTTTCTAATTTAAATGCACTACTGGAAAAAATATGTATATATGTATGCAACAAAGATCACAGTGATAACATTCAGAACCCTCAGGTTTTGCCCACATGGATAAATTTTGGATTAGCATTCAGTTTCATACTGTATATTTAATATTTCATGATGTTCAACTGAAGGAGACAGTAATATCAGAGATGCATTTTTGGGCTAAAGATGCAAGTTTTATCAAGTGTCAGTGACCTTAAGTACTTAGAAAAAGACAGGAATAAACTTGAAGGTGATGGTGGTAGGTGTCTTTTTCACCTTTATTATAATTAGATTATACTTCAAAATGTGTCCTTTCTGTTTTAAATAGCTTGGGACAATTTACTTTGTTTCAAAAATCTTTTACAATGAGAGGAAACGCTTTCTTATGTGCAGCAACATCTTTTCTTTTTATGGATTGCCTTGGAGCAATCCAAACTTGCAGCACACTGAGAACATTTTCAGCTAATAAAGAGGTCATATGTTATGGTAACAGGTATGAAATGTTTACATATAAATATGCTGTTGTTTTCAACACAAAGTTGTCTGACATGAAGCAAAAGTTTGCATGGAAGACAATCAAACACAAATAGGCCGTAGGCAAATGGCCAGTGTGGAAAGGGCCTATATTTACAAGTTGGTACAAGTGAATTTATCTTCTTTTTCCACATATTAGTTATACTAACTTATGAATTTTTGGAAATGAAGCTATCTTGCATTTCCATAGGTTATACTTGTATTGTAGTTATATTTATGAGTTTTGAGAAGTTATGCTGTCTTGCATTTCCATACATAGGTTATATTTAGACTTCTGAGAAGTTACGTTATCTTGTATTTCCATTCATTGGTTACATTTATGAGGCTTGAGGTGTGAAGTTGTATTATGTTTACACACATAAGTTATATTTTGGGTTTTGAGAAGTTAGGTTAATGTCAGGCTTTACACTCCAACGTATATATACTGATACACTACAGGACAAAACCAATATAGAACAATTTTAATGATTTGGATTTTTAAATTTATTTACTTTATTGTGCATTCTTTTCAAAGGTTTGTAGATGGCTATATCTCCTGTTTCTATTCAGCATTTATCATGTATTTGGGCATAAATTTACCATGTGGATTAGGGTTGAATGGGAACATGGACCTTACCGAGGTTCAGTGGGAATATGAACCTTACTGAGGTTCAGAGACAAAATATCAAATTCAAATGGTTGATAAGTTTGGTAACATATTATCAAAGCCAAACAGGTCTATATGAAAATCAGAACAATATATTAAACAATTTAAGAGGATCGAAAATGGTATTCATCTTCTGCACACTTTATATTTATTTTAAAGACATAGTTTGCAAACTCTGTTGTTTTTTTTTTTTCAATTTTAGTATGTCTTCCTCGTTCAGTGATTAAGCCGTGCTTAGAACATTGAAAATAGTCTTTCTTCTGAAAATGAAAGGCACTTTTAATGTGAAATAATTTTTGAATTTCCAATAATGACTTGTCCTGTTTACAATATCTATCCATGCATAGCCAAGCCATGAGAAAATAACACATTTTTAACCTTATTGACTCCTGTGATTTTGCTGACATATCCAAATTCTTTAACATAATGTAACATTGGAAAGGATATCTGCTTGTATACAGATGTATAAATTTAGTCCAGTACTTTACATATTTGAACATATAAGGTGTACTCAACGGGTGTCGTCTGCATTCACCAACACTGACATTATTATTCACAGAGATATCTTTTACAAAATCTTTCAAACTCATATGTACTGTTCATTTTCTTATGCTACTTTAAGCTGGAAATATCTTAATGAAATGTGTTATATGAATCCTTCAGTGGATAAATGTACAAATTTAATGTCTACTTAGAAAATAAGTCCTTATTACAAGTGTTTCAAAATTTGTGTGTTTTGGTTCTAAACTGAGAAATCAGCTCTTGTAAAGTACTGATATCAGCGTATAGTATATTTTACACTAATGTTATGATGCACACTGTGTTTACTAAAATTGATTTGTTTTGTATTATGGGAGGGAGGCCTTCTATCTTTTTTTATTTGTAATGAAGTAAATACAATATTCAAAGCACCATTGTACAAGTAATTTATACAAGTGTAGTTATTGTAAAAATAGTCTGTATGTAAATGTTCCATTTTCTGGTGCGGTTCTTTTTTGAATAAGATGATAACTTGGGTTCTAGGACATGACCTGGTACACTTAAATTTGATAATGTTACATTAATTTAAATTCAGAAATTCTAAAACATATGGAGAGAATTATAGGGAATAACTTGCAGTGTAATTTTAATCAAAAGTAATTATCAGCCTTGTCAAATATTAGCTCTTTAATGTATTCATGTTTAATTTCTTATCTTTGCTATATATCACTTTGATGTATATTTAGTTTATATTGTGTTCTTGACCTTTGTCCTTGATTGAGGGTAGAGTAGATTTGGCTTACCTGATTTACGTCATATATTTTAAAAGATGTTTACTTAAATTTGAGTTTAAGGCCTAATCTCTTTTTTTTTACGAACTTAGAATATTTTGGAAGAGGACTTGTGACCTACATTCAGGTCATTTTATTGTGTCTTAGGTCAAGTGAAATTATATAAGTTTGTGGTAAACAAAATTATTCATTCCTGTTTTAAGTTCACATTGTGGAATCATTAAATGTTGTGTTCAGTATAATTTTGGAGGAATCGTTTATTTAAATTATTCATTGGAATTACAAAGTGCTTGCTGACTTTCGACTAAAACACTGTATTGTAATTATTGTAAATTCTGTTACGACTCTGGTCTTAAACTAAGGAACAGAAAAAGGTGAAATCAACATTTTCGTAAAATTAATCAAATAATTTATTTCCATTGAATTCATAGTGAAAATTTAAAAAGAACTTACAGTTTTGTGAATTAATTCCCAAATAGTTTTAAAAATGTTAACACGAGTCCAAAAGTGTTGAGTATTCCGAAAAAATTCCAGTGGTGTTCTGAATGAATGCCAGTTTTTAATGTGCTGATATGCCAGTATTGAATGTGCTAATGTGCCAACAGTCCTGATGTATCATAACGATATAATCCAAGTTGTCCTTGAATGAATTGACAGCAATTCCAAAACAGCGATTTAGTCCAAAAATCAAAGAGCACATTGTAATTTCAGTCAATAATTTAAATGAATAAATCCTCTCAAATTAAAAACTGAACACAACAATAAGACTGATTCCACTTTGGATGTTACGGTATGAATAAATAATTTTGAAGAAAACAACATTATTAGCAACAGCTATGACACGATAAACTTCGCAACAAATTCATAAATGACTTGCTTCTAGAACATTCTTAATTTCTATTTAAAAATAGACCTTGAACTCAATATATGTAAAAATATTTACCTCCAATTAATTATGATCCTAATGTATAATCTAAAATCATAGATAAATATTAGCTATGTAATATGTTGTATCCAGAATATCAAGACACCAAAAGTCAATCCCTAACCAGGGTCAATCACACAATAGATATACATAGCATGTAATCATAGAAAATTGTTAGCACACAAAACAAATTAAATATACATAACAATTCATTCAAAGGCATTCTGGATTATATCATTAAGACTTTTAGTTCATCAACCTATTCATGACTTTTGGTACATCAACATATTCAGTACTGGATTTCAATCGGAACACTATATACTTTTGGACTTGTGTTAGAACTTTTAGAACTATTTGGGATTTAATTCACAATACTGTAAGTTCCTCTTAAATGTTCACTTTGTAACTTAGAGAAATAAATTTATTTGTTGGTAACTTAGAGAAATAAATTTATTTGTTGGTAATTTAGAGAAATAAATTTGTTGATATTTATTTGTTGCTTCTTTCAGTTAGTTTAAAACCAAAGAGTTGTAACTTCACTTACTGAGCTTTTGTCTTTCAGCTTGACAGATACGTTATTGAGTTTGCAGATAACACAACACTGACCAAATATCTGCCCCATATAGGTGATAGGGTTGCCGTTAAAGAATTTTGCAAATCTATGACAGCATCCAAAGGAGACTTGTCTGCTAAAGAAACAAGAAGAAACCAAATACTCAACTCCTTAAGGAAAAAACTACTATTCAGGAGAGCAACCCATACTTCAGAAGGGTCAGATTCAGATGGGGAAAGTTCATTATTCACTAAAGTCAGGAGAGGTATTTTAGCCGGTAATAAAAATGCACAAAAAGGAAGCAGGAAGATAGAAATAGGATGGCTGAATTTTGATACCAGTATCCAGATGTACCAACAGGTACGAAAGAAACGTGGGGGAATCACCCGTAGAGTAGACATATGTAAAGAGTCCACTATTAAAGAAGTTGAAGAGGTGGCAAAGTCCTTATTTTTCCCTAATGGAACTTCCCCAAATGGATCAATAGAGGACTTCGATTTTGATATCAGAGATTTTTCTGAGGAACAGACAGAATCCAAAGAAACTGTTGGCGAGATGTATGAAAGGACAGGAATGAATATATTTTGGTTTTATCTTGCATCAAAGCAAAAGAATCCTCCACCACAATATAAAAGCATCAAAGAGCCGAGGCAAATACCTACTTTGGCTGAACCTGTAGATAAACCACACACAGAGGCTGACAAAACACAAGGACTCAAAATGCAAGAAAAGAATGAGACTGAACCCTTTACAAGTACTCAAGATGACCATTTTGGCCATTCTCTATCTTCTTTTCTAGATGATTCAGAAACTGAGATTTTCTTTAAGAATACAAGTTCACCAAATATTGTTCATGATATCAATGATACTCTGCCATATATTTCTCCACTCATTCCTGCTGAACCCTTACAAATAGACATTCACAGAGATGCCTTTGTATTTCAAGAACTGTGTAATTACTTTAAAGATCCCAGTATTTTAAATAGACATCTTATCATCACCCGCATTTTGACAAATGGAGAGAAAGAAAGAGCAGAAGATACAGGGGGTGTTTTGAGGGATTTGTTTACTGAATTTTGGATGGAGTTTTATTGTAAGTGCACCATTGGCAGAGATGTGAAGGTTCCAAGTCTGCGGCATGATTTCGGAATGGAAGAATGGAATGCAATTGGGCGATTGCTTGCATATGGATGGCAAAATGTTGGATACTGGCCAATAAAACTTGCAAAGACATCCATGAAGCACTGTCTCTTTCCGGATACTGATGTTACCAATAATGAGCTTTTAGAGGATTTTTATCAGTTTATTTCACTGCCAGATAGAGATGTTTTCGAGAAGGGATTCACTGAGTTCTCTTCAGTTGGTCTCGAAGACTTGGATGCTCTGGATGCCCATGAATGCCTGACTAAGGTCAGTGGGGAAATTTTAAGGCTGTCCTTTTGGAAATAGCACATAAGAAGATGATTCAAATGCCTATGTATGTATGTGACTGCTGGCGAGATATCCTGAAGGGACTCTGCATCAGCACTGAAAATCTCAATGATGTTTACTCGACCCTGATTCCAAGTAACAGAAAAGTTGTACAGATGGTTCAGATTCCAGAAAATCTGAATGCCCAAACTAATGAAGTTTCCAAATATCTGAAGAGATACGTCAGAGAACTTGATTTGAAGGCTTTGTGTCTTTTCCTTCGCTTCTGCACAGGGTCTGACCTCATTACAGTGCCCAGAATAGCTGTAGAATTTGTAAATATGACTGGCTTATCAAGAAGGCCAATAGGGCTTACTTGCGGTTGTGTCCTTCAAATTGGTGATTATTATGATACTTTTATGGAATTTAGATCTGAATTTGACAGTGTCCTAGAAAGCAACATATGGATCATGGACATAATTTAAGTTTTGTCACAATCAATGATCAGGAACTTCCATTTGTCATGCTGACCAGTCTTATCACACTAGGAATGGGTTTCATAGCCTTTGTCCCCATCAGGTGGTACTATGGAAGTTACTTTCTACACACATGTATAATAGATGGACATTGTAAAGTTTTTGCATTCAGCTCAGCATTTTTCCATATTGTATATGGAGTCATGTAACTTGAAGAGTGTAAGAGTGGATGCATCGTGACAAGCACTATACCCACCTTTCAAAATTAGGACACTGTGTGTCACATGTAACATTTCACAGATTTTGGTCAAATGTATTGTTGGAAGGTTATTTCTAAGGTTCAGCTAATGTTAGAATCATGAGACAATATGATTGTATGTATTTCTGATAGTACTAAACCCAAACTACAAAAGAAGGCCAATTTGTCCTTCATTTCACATGTTACTTGCATAGGTTAAGAAATTTGCACTTAAAGTCAACTCATGACCACATAGCTTTTAATCTTTTGTATTCATACTGTCACAACTTTAAAAATGAAACATTGTGAGATGATGCATCTTGATGAGTATTACACCCTCATAACATAAGGTAGGTCACTGCAATCCATACTGAATGCTTCACAGACTTTGGTTCACATTTAACTGATTTAAAATTTAAGTTTTTATGTTGAGCTCATTATCGTATTGGGTTTTTTTTTCTTCATGCTATATACATACTGTTCTATCCAAATACAATACAGTTGTTGACTGGATACATCTTGATAAATAAATAATACATCCTTGTTGCAAACAGAGGTCTTCAGTGACAAATATTTCATGCTTTATTGATCGTTTTGAAATTTTGTGTTTCAAGTTCATTTTGTGTTTCTAGTTCATTTTGTGAAATTTTGTGCTTGAAATTCATTTATTGGGTACTATTTATGATAAGATCATGAAACATTATAATTGCATGCTTCTCTGTTAGAAGTTCACGTTTATCATCAAAGGTCACTGTGACCTTCATCCTATGCTTTAGTGATGTGTTAAATATTTATATCTTGGTTATGAATACAATGGCTTTTTCTATGCTATGTACATCTTAGCCTGCACAGAGGGCCCTTTCTGATCAAGCACTTGAAATTAGTTATAAATATGTTTATTCATTGGCAAACTATCCATATGCCTGATTAAAATTCATGTATTATCATGGGTTAGGCCCAACAGGTTAACTGTGTATTGCTTATGAATATAACAATTAGATGATCGGACTGCATGCATGTAGCATGCTTTCTATGTAAGGTCTCAATAGTAGTGGGCTCTTCAAGGTAATTGCAGATGCATGAATGATGTTTGTACTTTTGGAAGTAACCCAGAGCCCCTGACTTTCACCCAGTAAAGTCTAGATTCTATGGGTGGGTAGTAAACAGTAATTGAAAAAACAGGCAACCAAAAAGCAAAGTAGAATTACTCTCAGGTTGTTATCTGCTCATTATAGTACCTGTATTTTCATATACACAATTATGTTATTTTTCTTTCTTTTATTCTTGTGTGTCTTGTATGCCCCATAGTTATGTAGGTAGATCTATGGTTTATGGGCATATCAGCACAATACTAAACAGAAAAACAATAGAAAAGTAACCAACATTTTATTGTCATGATTACTCTAGTTTGAATTCATTTTCCATCAGATAATTAATGTTCATGGTGGAGATTATTAAACCTTGGTAGAGGCAATTGATGATCGAACTCAGGTTGATCCATTGCAATGATATCAGTACATGTACTGTTGAAAACTGGGTGATATCTTGTTGGTTCATCAGCAATGAAAATTCTCCTTTCTTTTGGATTGCTATATGTAATTATTCATAGTGACTTCCAACTGCATTCTTATAGTGTTTTTAAATTGACCTATACTTTAATATTTACAACAATTTCATTACCATGTCAGCAGATTAGCATTGCATTAATTTTTATTTTAATTTTAATTATTATTACCATTCAACATGCATCAAACTCTTACAGTTTTCACTGCTAGAAATATCAATCCAGATTTTATGTTTTTGAGTTGTTTGTATTGAATATTGTCAGTTGTTCAATTCAAGTGATTATTTTGCTAATTCTTTTATTAAATTACCAATGTCAACAGAGTATTGGGGTACTGGAGAGCTAATTCTTCATTTTGTTTAATATTTATTTTCATCTCAGTTCTTTATATCCCTCAAGCCTCTTGGGTACACACAACCTGTGGACATTATGATATTTATGTGCAAGAACATGAAGAAATGCATTGGCAGTGCATTTGTATCATTCACACACGTACTGTTGAGAACTAGTTTAGGAAATGATTCTACAATAATGATGGATTCTGTCAGTGATATAGAACATGAGATTTTGGTTGAAAGTTTAAAGTTTTGATAACATGTACTTGCGAGAGTTGTCGCAGTGATGATGCACTGAGAATATTTCTTTGAGAGGACGAATGAGGGAATAAAAGATATTTAAATCATACTGTCATTTTGTTTTAATTCTTATACATGGACATACCTTGGATACATGTTATTTTGTTCAAAGAGTGCTGTGATGGTGATTGTAACACAAGTTTAAATACCATGGTTTTAAATTACTGTTGACAAATCTTGAGGCTTGAAGTGTCCTACTTTGTCAAGGTAACAGGAAAATGTGATTAAGACATCATGGTTAGGCCACTTTTGAGCATTTGCTTGTACCAACATGTCAAAATCCGGGACAAACTAATGCACAAAGTGATAGTTTTAAACAAGGTGAAAATTGCTTAAAGCTGTACTACCAAACACTTGATGCAAAAGAAAGACCAGAATACATGCACGCAGATCTCTCAGTTGTTCATTAAAGACACACAAAATAATTCCATTTTTACAAAAAGTGTGAATAGCATGTATAGATTATCATGTCTGTTTGTCCATCCGTAGACAGGGTGTATCCACAACAATACTTGAGTTTAGTGGGGGGTTGGGGGGTTGGGGGGTTGTTGTATTTTATTTAAACCTTAAACTTGCTATACCCATGGATAGAGGCAGAAGCCCATTGATTTGATGAATGCTAGGTCTAAGGTAAGGTCTGAAAACAGGATATAAAGGGGCAGGTCTTGGCCCAATTTTGTCAACCTTCATAACAAGACTATACCTAGGCAAATTCTATTGATTCAAAGGCAGAGAGGTGAAAAGTCAGTGCCACTGGAATGTACATTGCAATATTTGTTGTTTCTACTCAACAAGTCAATATATCCTCTATTCAATTTTCATCAGATTTAATATATAGTCTACACTTGGGCAGAGGCATCTCCCTATTGAGAATTGGGCACAAAGGTCAAAGGTCAAATTCACTGGAACTAAAATGTATTCTGGAATCCACATGAGGAATTCACTTTCTTAAAATTTAACACAATTTTCAGCAACCATATGGTTACATTACCTTTATGGAAAGGTAGCTTTACCATTAATATACCAAGGGTCAAGCTTATTGCACTTGAAATTTTGTGCTTGGATCTGCATAATTAACTTACATTGACCCAATTTTCATTAAATTAATAAAAATGATAATCAAATCTTGGGGAAGACAGGTTGAACATTGATCCTACTGAAATTGCATTCTTTTTTTCTTTTTGAAAATCCACAGACACGCACACACATACACATGCTCCAGCTGAAGAGCATGAAAGCTTTTCATTTCAGGGAGGGTCAATATTTAAAATCTGAAAGTGATTGCAGTTGAGGTTTTGACTTTGCTCATCCATACTGGTATCAGGTCAAATAATGACAGGTCAAGGTCATTCAGACTTGTAAAAAAAAGAAATCATTAGAAATACAGATGTATGACATATTCCGTATTTACTAATGCTACAGCTACTACTACTACTGCTACTACTACTAATGAGAATGTTACGTATATCTATATTATGTGTATTCTTTTCATTATAATAGTTTTTGTAAGGATCATTTAGTTAATGACATTTTTAATGCTAATATCCTATGAACGGGTTTGTTCTTTAAGATGAGTCATGTATCAAATGCGTACATTGATTCATTCATAAGTTCCAAGGTTGAATCAAACTATAAGTACGTGTAAACATCAGGTGATCCATCAAGGACACGAGTTCTAGTAAAAGGCCGAGCTGTCCTAATTTCCTGATTAGCCAGTGTAAATCAGCTGATCTTTTTACTTGTAAAGTGATTTCGAAATACCAAAATGATTCATTCTAAGCCTCGTAAGGCGTTTATATCTATAGTGAATGTTAGCATTCTATATAAGAGAATTGTTACTTAAAATTAGGCATTCTTAGTAGCATTGTCAGTCTTGGAACATTTTTGCATTGAGAGGAATTTATTTTATTTAATTTAATCATTTGTTCGAATTATAGTGCTATAAACATTCTTTTAAAGACTATTTGGATATATCACAGCTGTACGAAATTACTGTGAATTTAAAGACTACTTGCATATATAGCTGTATTGGGATTATTGTGAATTCATTGAAGGACCTTTTGGGATTGTATCATAGTGATTTCTTCTGTACTGTTGACAAATCAGTACATTACTGATCATGATTAGGAGTACCTTTGGAACTTATTCAGATTACTCAGAACTTAAAATTGATAGAACATTTAGGACTTTAGGAATTAATTCACCATACTGAAAGTTATTTTTAATTCTTTCACTTTCTATTTTAGGGAAATAAATTAATATATTCAACTGTACAAAACATGTTGGTTTTCTCTTTCTTTCTTATTACTTATTTTATGACCATAGATGATAACAACAAGAAGAAAGAGAAATAAGAACCCTCATTTAAAAAAAACAGTGTTTGTCCTCCGGTTTACCCTTGACAATCTAACCATGTAATGCGGTTTTTGTATTTAATTATATCTTAGCTATACCGTTGGGTGAAAAGTTTTAAAACTACATAAATCAAACTGGGTCCAATTATTATTGTTCCTTTCTTAGGGTTTAACTCCATTTCTCGGCACAAGATAGGCTATACATGGCAGACAGTATACTATATCTATGTGTACTGCGAAAACCCATTCCATGCAATCTATTATAAGTTAATATATGAATTAAACTCTCAGTGATCACCTCAAAATTATGGACCTAAATATAAGCACATAGTCGCAAAACGTACTCAACGTCATATTCAATTGCAATGACGAACTTTCCAATAAAAGTCTAGCGAAAAATTTTATCTCCAGACGTCTATACAAGTGTTGGAAATTATAACATTAATTCCTTATCGATCTAGTGACCTACATAAATGTAAAAAATTTAAGGTTTCGTTTTCTCGACAGTTATAAGTCTTCTACTACAGCATATTGAATGTGAGGCTCTTGGACCTCCGCTTAAATCATCCGGAGGGGTATGCTGTCATGCGTGATGAAAGATAGAATTTTGGGGTGGCTAAATTAAAAACGCAGTTACTGTTCCTTTCATTTTATGCACGTGTGGTTGTTTTCAGGGTGAGTAGTATTTGTCTAACGATTTGTTTGTACCACCTCTAAAAGTATCTACAAGTACGCAATTTATACATGAGCTAACTTGACCAAATTTCTCTTTCAGAGTGAATTTGGAGTTATTTAAGAAGATAAAACAAGTATAGATGTTGATTTGTGACCAAATATATACTAATTTTACTCTTTCCTTAAAATCCTAAATGCAGGAAACAAAAGTGATACGGATATTCAGAGGGAAACGATAATCCCTTCTACCCCGTTATTCGTAAAAAGGCGTGGACAATATTATTGATCAAGAACACCAAAAGTTTTTTTTAAAAATTGTTCTAAAATATCTCTGTTCACTGTCTAACAGATACACATACAATGAGTGTGAAGCATTTTATAGTCTGACATGGTATATTCTGGTGCTATTTGCTCAACTTTCAACCTGCGGGATAATTTTGGAGAACGTCTATTGAAGCAACAGTTTGTGAGAAATAAAGTATGGAATCATATCACGCTTCAGATGTTAAGTGAACAGGGTGAGTGGTTATGAAAATATAAGTGATAATTGGGGAAAAATGTAAAGACCAGAGCAGCAGCAGAAAGGCTGAACCCTACATTTGGAATTCACACACGTTTGCTCGGATTGAAAGATAGTAACTATCTTACAATCTGGTCAGGGACATATTTTGTAAGCAAAAAATATATTTCATTTCAGGCAAACATGTTCATTGTCCAAGTGGTCTGTTCAGCCTTTCTGCTGCTACGGCATTTATCGTTAACTCGTCGATACATAAATAAGATACAAGGGGTTTTCTACAATTAAACAATAAAACATATTATAATGAACAACTGTGTGTGGTTGTTAAAGACTTCTACAATCTGCAATAAACCATGTCGCGGAGAATACTGCGCTCAGCATAATCGGTCATTAAAAAAATCTCATGGTTTGCAAATCTGTATCAAATGCGGATTGGCATCTCGTGCTGTTATATGCGCCAAATGTGGCGGTAACAGATATAGCGCATTAATGCATTATTACCAGCATAGAATTCCACGGCGGGGTTTTATCAGGGATAATCCTCCAACCGCGCGTGAATACTTACACAATTACTTTAAAGTACTTCCTGCAGTGATCGATTCTAAAGAGGATCAAAAAATAATAAATCAACGAGAGCAGAAAGAAAAGCAGTTATCGGAAGAGTATAAGATAAAAGATGAAGCGAGGCGAATAAAAGAGATCTGTAAAAAATTAGGATGCACTCCAGAGAATTACATCGCGAGACTGAAAAAAAAATGTACAACAAAATACCATTATGATAGAATCACTGATGATTCATCAGATTAATAAAATCAACATGATGTGTGAATCCATCCATTTTCCTATAATAATATAATGAATATGGACGAATTCACACACGTTAACAGAAACTTTGTTTCTACCATCAGATTAATAATATCATGATTGTATCACGCCACATCAACATCTTTAAAATCATCTATTTCAGAATCAGAGACAGAGTCTTTCAACAAATATTTATTTACATATTCCTCTGCTGTTGGTGGAGCGTCTTTATGAAACATATATTTCGGTTTTCTTTTATTATAATAAAGTAACATCACCCTGTATCTGTTACCACCACACGCTGTGCATATCTGTATCTTTCCTCGCACTCCATTACCACACCGCAAGCACGGTCTATTTCCTCTCGATCCTGTTCTGATCATATGGCTGTGATGGGCGCAGTATTCTTCTCGGCACGACTTTCCACATGTCCGAGTCGATCCTTGAACTATCCAACAACAATTATTAGGTCCTGTCTGAAATGGCATATTATATAATATAATAATATTTTAATTATTTTTTAATTAGAAGTATATTCTGTATATTATATAATCATAGCTATGACAGAACATACCACATCATTCAAAAATAATTCGTTAGCGTTTCTTGAGTCTAATGTTAGGTTTTACAATACAAAAGATGAAGCCATCAAGATTTTTAACGTCGATGATAATAACTACACGCAGGGAATAATTGTTCAACATTTTAGCAAATTTTACGTATTTACCTCCGATGCTGATTTTGACAGATTTGCCAATAATTTCGATGGTGAGTCTTCGGTGACCGAAATAATTCCCAAATTTAGACTTAGATATCCTGTGTTTGACCTGGACACCAAGTACGTGTACGAAAAAGTTATATATCGCTACAGCGACCGAACAGATATAAATATTACTGACGAACTAATCAATACCAGCGATATTATCGATTATTTCGCTAGATTATGTAATTGCGATCGTGAAAAAGTATTCTTGTTCGAAACTAACAGTGGTTATCACATTCTTTGTAAATCGGCGCCAGTAACATTTAATCAGCAAATAGATTTAACTAATCGTGCAAATGATGACAAGAATCCCTACTGGAAGGTCGATCGACAAGCTGGTCTTCACAGCATTAAGTTAAATAACACGCGATCTTATAAACCAGGCAAACAAACGCTATGCAAAAAATTAATTTCACATAATGATCATTTTGACGCTTCTATGCTGCTAATCTGCCCGACTTGTATTCAACCTCATCGCGCTGTTGATTATATAGCTAGATCAGTTCATGAAACAGCTTTCTGCGATGATATCTCAGCGGAATCCATGGCTAGGATATCTACTGCACTAACTGGCAAACCCGATCAATTAATCGACGTTGTAAGTATATTCGGTAATAGATTTACGATATCGAGAGAACCAGGTCACATGTGTAACATTTGCGAGCGCAGGCATGGATTTGATGAGATACGCGGCTGCATCGAGGACAAGTGCGATAATTGCCTCGTGTATATCAATAGTGATGACAGTGATGAATACGTCTATTATTCGATCTGCTGCCCTAGATCAATTGGGAAACAAATACAATTGCCGATAAAACCATTAGAAGACGCTGCTGCGGATATCAAAAAAGATAAAAGATATATAAAATATCTGATCAACACGAGACGTAGATTTCGTTACCCCGGATATCTAATTACCAGAAACGCCGATTACACATACACGGCGTTACCGACACACGAATCAGGACCTGGTTGTAAAGCGATACCTAATGACTACATCGACGGTTCTGCATGTGGAATGGGGAAATCTGAATCAGCTTGGAAATCATTAAGAGATGATCAGTCCGTGCTCGCATTATCGTACAGAAAGACATTCACCGAGAAAATCAAATCCGATAATAATATTGAGTCCTACATGAACATCGATGGTTGTATTACATTTAATCCTGGAGATTCTCGTCGGGTTGTTGTGCAGTGGGAATCTCTACATAGAATCCGTGGAATTCCAGACGTGATTATTGTAGACGAATGGCATGGCATCCGCAGACAACAATTTCATTCAGCTAAACACAGCAAAGACAGATGGAATAAATTTATAGGATTAGCAACGATATGCAAACGATTAATCGTTCTCGACGCAGATGCTAACGATGACGATCTAATATTATTTCGCGATAAGCTAGGACGATCAACTATGAAATTTATCATTAACGATTACAAACCCGATCACGATAAGAAATTCTATATCGAACTCTCTCACAAGAATAATCTAACCTCGCTTCTAGAACGATTAAAAAGAAACACCAATGAAGGAAACATTAATGTTTCTAAGATCGCCATATTCACGCATAACAAACAAAAGACCGATTACTCCGTTGAGGGTTTAGCTAAGCTCATTCAGCATCTGGGATATCGTATTAGATATTATCACGCCGATACAGACCCTGCTCAAAAGAAGTCTGACTTCAGCGATATCAATCATGCCTTCGATGATATCGATGTTGTTATCAGCAACCACACTCTCGAAGCGGGAGTTAGTATCGTTGATGATCGATTCAAGTACATATACATATTCTCAGAGGAACTAGGATCTGTTGAAGCGACTAAACAGGCTATCCACAGATTCCGTTGCGTTAACGAAATTCATTATTCATCAACTAGAAAGCGACGTGTTTGTAAACTACCGATATATCGTGAAGGTGTTGAGAAGGTGATAGTAGATCGAGAAAGATTGATCGATAATGATACAAAATTATATAGAATTCCAAACGCTGAAGATCTACAGACTGGGTTTGGCTTTGCGTATATCAGTGACATCATCGACGAGAATAATTCCATTATGTATTTTACACCGCGATTGATTGATGCGATGAGGAATACCGGATATGAAATAATAGAACCACCTGTAGATGATTACGAGACGTGGTTGAGAAAAAACAATACTATCATCGAAAATAAAATCGATTATGATAACGATCCTAATGTCGATGAATTTCTAAAGACATCAATAGGTGATCGAATAAAACAATCTGAGAAAAATGAAGACGATTCCATTATTTATGAACGCAATTATCCTCAGTATTACAAATACGATCCTAATGCAAATCTAGAACCATATCAAGCAAAGAAATCGTTTATCAATTATATGTGTCAGTGTGATGTTAGTTTATTGCCAGCTCCGCAGATAGAGTACTTGTATAAAAATTCGACACAGATAAGACGAGCTCAGCGGATTATTGTTGATAAATTTAATGATGGCAGTGCAACCGCGAGAGAAGTATTTAGATCAGATAAAATTAGTCCTAAAGATAAACTAATAATAATAAGAAGATTTCTAACCGCATTGAATTTACCCGATATTGTAACTGACGATATAATGGTAACATCAGTATCGATATCAGGACCAGATCTCAGAATGTGCATCAAGACTATAATCGACGATCCTGATATCTTGCGCGATTATAATAATTTACTCGCTAACTGGCCAAGCATCTTTCCTGAAACAAGATTTCGATCAAATAAATTAACTACCAGAAACATTCTTGAAAAGATTAAAGCCATCTACAGAGGTTTTGGAGCATTATTAACTGCAGACAACAAAAACACAACAAGGTCAGACTACACACTTACTTATCCTATGTGGCCTAAATCAGACTTTCATGATGATCCTCGTTGGATAAATTTTATTGATTCGCGACAAGAATTTCATGGTGGTAATGATATCATCGCGGTAGATCCACGAACCACTATGTTGAAATTTCACATATGGAGCGTTAATGGTTGGTTCAATAATTAACAAACCATCAGATTATCAAAAATAATAATGAAATACAGATTCGTCCATTTTCCTAATAAATAATAATGAAATGGATGAATTATGTATCGTGTTATCAGATTAATAAAATCAACACTATATCAGAAGCAATACTTCTTGGTGTAGATTCGTCCATTTTCCTAATAAAATAATAATGAAATGGATGAATCTGCATCGTGTTATCAAAATCAACAAGTGTGAATCTGTCCATTTTCCTAATAAATAATAATGAAATGGATGGATTCACACACGGAAACTTTCAAATCATCAGATTGACAAATCAACAAGTGTGAATCTGTCCATTTTCCTAATAAAATAATAATGAAATGGATGGATTCACACACGGAAACTTTCAAATCATCAGATTGACAAAACAACATTGTATCATGATGCAGATTAGTATCATCAACGATTCTATCATCGATATTTGATTTATAATTAAAACATAAAATAATTATTAATAATCATGAAAGGAAAGATTTTATTATTTCCAGGTACCGAGCAATACGATACTGCGATGAAGATAATAAACGATAATAAAGGATCAATAGTCTCGAAGAATGGTATTAGATTTGCTAATACCAACGAGCGTGTAGATAGTGGTTTCTCGAAAAAATCAATAAGCGACTTAACAACGATAACTCGTAGAAATAAAGTACGTGATCGTTTGCGAAGAAGATTAGCTAACCGTTCAACTAATGACCAATATGGTTGATACACGTGTTATGTTTATCCTAGGTACCGACACAAATTATTTTTACGATAAAATGATTGCTGATGAACGAGGTTATTATATACCACCGCGAGATACTGAACTGACTTTCAGAGTGATCATTAATAAGATAGTCCCGATTATTGGTAACGGATATCTCCGTAGTTGTTTTATCAGGTAATGAATTTGTTTTCGATTGAATTACGGCGGAGATTTAATCTACTACGTATGTCAGAATCTGCTATAGTCGGACGTCCTCTTAACGATAGCCAAGAATGAGGGTTATTATTATTGATAAAATCTGGAAGAATCCAACGATCAGAAATGATTATCTGAATATGGGTAGACCAGCGTATTATCGGAAGAATAAGAGACGTCGTCAAAGAAGGCAATAAAGATAAATCGCCATCAGATTAACTATAATGATGTGTGATCGTAAGTGGCATTTCATCCATTTTCCTAATAAAATAATAATGAAATGGATGAAATGCCATCATGTTAACAAATACAGGTAACCATTATACTCGATATGTGAATTAATCCATTTTCCTATAATAATATAATGAAATGGACGAATTCACACATGTTAACAAATACAGGTAACTCGATGTTGTCAAATTTGAAAAGTATTATCAATCACTAATGAGTTATTGCGATAATATTTACTGCGATGATTATTCAACCCCGCACAGGCACTGCGTTAACTGCAATAATAGTTTTATCAAACACGGAGAAAATCAACGATGTCAAGATTGCCGATCATGGACCAAATATCTGTATTGGTTGATGGATATTATACTTCAATGATACGCTGCATATGATTTAGCTGCGGTTAATCGATAATTTGTCATAGTAAGATCGGATAGTTTATCTATTTTTTGTTCCTAATTCAAGTTTGTTATAATCAACAACAATTTTATTCTTCTGGTCATCGATTAAATGATTTATTTTAGATCATAATGCCTGTGATGTTCTGTTTGATTAACTGAGGTTCATTAAGAACATGTACATATCTCTTCCAGTGCCGATTCTGTATTTGTTCCTTAAACAGCTCGTCAACGGCACCAATAACGGTTGTATTATATTATAGGAAATATAAAAAAGATCCACCGACGGTCGAGCAGTATTTAGCTACGCGATCTTTCATCTAATATTTCCTGATCGATTTTCTTTAATCTTCTTTCAATGCTTCTGTTTATCTTATCAATGCTGCGTTTAAATTTTAACTTATTTAATCTTTCTTCTTCTT
>JAECUM010026771.1:0-20124 GCA_016617855.1 Megalonaias nervosa | reverse complement strand
AGCTCATCTCAACTAAAATAAGGCATGAAATTCTAGATACATAATTTCCTATAATAATCGAGACTATACGTTCAAACGAGTCGTCAATGTTTATATAAAGAAAAATATCATTGTACGGACTCAGATAAATGAACTCAACACAGGTATACCATATCAAGAAAATTAAATCTACGAACTTAAACAAATAAATCCATGCAAATACAAGCAAATAAATCAAACAAATCATCATAATAATATCAACGAATTACATAAGATTGTTGCAAATACCTTGTGTTTCCAAGCTCTCACTTCCAGAACCGTGTCTGTCAATTTTTCCAGACAATCGCTTCCCCTGGATGATTTTACGAGTGAATTTACTTCTTAAATCACTCGGGGTCTTTTTCTTAGATTTGTTTCTCCTCAGAAAAAAAGCGTAGACTGATTTCAAATTTGCTATTTGGGCATTTAAACCGAGAGTTTTCATGTGGAACCACGCCCCCTTCACAGCGTGACCAATCTGGATGAAATATATTTCCAGCCTGAACTAGGCTGAAAACAATGCAGTTCGCCTGACAAACATTGATTGCCCAACTGATTCCTGGTAACTTTCAGAAATGACACTTTAAACAAACGTAGCCTTAATAAAAAATCGCTAAACTCATGACAGAGACTGTACCAATCCGTGCATTATGGCGATTTAACTCGTGCAGGTCCCCATAAATCTAATTAATCGTACACGTGTCCAACTAAATGTGTTCTACAGAAATCGACAGAAAAATTTGCCCCAATACATAACCCCCTCCTTAAGAGTAAAATCAGTGATTTTTACTCTCCAAATTTTTGGAGATCTAATCTGATACGCTTACACGTCCTCAGGTGCACCCTTCACCTCAGACGTCCCGAGTCTACTTAAGCAGTGAACCCCTACATTCTTCTTGCCTTCAACATACCTGGACTTGGTACTGTTGTGGAAATAATGACCATCTCATTAATCGTCCATTGGTCAACTTAGCTTGAGCTAAATATGTGAGTGGTTGGTGGTAAGTTTCTAAAATAAATTTTCGTCCATATAAGTAACGTTGGAATTTAGTTATCCCAAAGATAATTGCCAAGCATTCTTTCTCAGAGACTGACTAATTGCGTTCTGCAGAAAACAATTTTCTGCTACTGTAGGCAACTGGGAATAAATTTGCGTCATGCTCTTGTAATAGTACTGCCCCTAAACCTCTATCACAAGCGTTAGTACGTAAGAGAAAATCACGTGCCACATCAGGTAGTTTCACTACTGCATCTGGCGTCAGTCTGTCCTTTAACGTCTGAAATGCACGTTCACATGCGTCTGTCCATATAACTTTCGTCGGAGCCTTTTTCCGAGTCAAGTCAGTCAATGGGCTTGCAATAGCGCTGAAGTTAGCAACATAGCGACGATAATACACTGCTAGTCCCAAGAAAGATCGAACTTCCGTCTTGGTCGTTGGTCGTACTGCGTTCCTAAGTTGGTCGACTTTTGAACTATCTGGTGTTAACGTGTCTTCGCTGAGGGTATGACCTAGGTAAGTTAATTTTCTAAACCCTATATGGCACTTAGATGGTCGTGCGGTCAGTCCCGTTTGTCGAAGTCGCTCTTAAACGTTTTTCAGTAAGATGATATGATCGTCCCAAGACGCTGTCGCTAAAAGTAAATCGTCCATGAAGTTTGAGACTCCTGTCCCCCTTGACGGTTCCAGTAATTTTCGCATCATGCGGGTGAAGACACCCGGCGCGGTCTGCACCCCGAATGGCATAACCACCCACTGGTAGGTCCCATCTGGAGTTGCGAAGGCAAGTTTTACTCTGTCTTCCTTCCGAACTGGGATTTGACAGTACCGCTTAGACAGATCGATCTTCGAAAAGTATTTCGCTTTGGCCGCCCCGGCAAATATGGTCTCAGGATCAGGTAGCAGTACTACCTGGAATTCCGTGATCCTGTTTAACTTCCTGTAATCGACGCAAAATCTGTGTGTACCGTCTTTTTTTCTGCACCAACACAACCGGAGAGCTATACGCCGACTCAGCTGGTTCTATAACTCCCAAGTCTATCATAGCTTGAATTTCGTTTCGGACAGTTTCCAACTTCGCATAGGGTAACGGGTATGGCTTCAACTTCACCGGCTTCTCATCCAGTAGCTTTAGCGTGAACTCCTCCAACTCCGTCTTGCCAGGTCGTTCTGTTAAGACGCTTGCGTAGTCTTGGAGTAACGACTCCACTTCCTTACGTTGCTCTGACGTTAACGTTCCGTCAAGGACAACGTCGACGTAAGTTTCTTCCGTTGTCAAAGGACAACTAGGGAGTATCTCCGCCTCTCCTCCGTTGTCGTCGGGTTCTTCAGTTACAACTGTAGCAACCACGAACTCTGTGAGTGTCTCTCTTTCACGGTAACGTTTCAAGAGATTTACGTGGTACAGCTTCTCCTTGTCTCATACCCGGATACTGTAGTTCTGCCCGCCCTTTTTCTCCGTTACCACAAATGGTCCGCTCCACGAGACTTGAAGTTTGTTGTGCTCTAGCGGCAGCAAAAACAACACCTTGTCACCCACCTCGAAGTGACGTTCCTTCGTCCTTCTATTGTAAAATTTGGCTTGACGTCCCCTTGCGTCGCAGAGATTCTCCTGAGCCAATTTGGAAACCTCTTCTAGCTTGTTGCGTAGATCAACAACGTACTGGTATGTGATTCGCACTTCTTCGGATGCTTGTTCATCCGTCCATATCTGTTTTAATATAGCCATGTGTCCACTGACTGTCCTCCCATAAACTAATTTAAAAACTTGAAAAAACCTAAAATAGCCTGTGGCACTTCTTAATACGCAAACAGTATCGCCGGAAAGTATCGATCCCAGTCCCTGGGTCGACCTTCACAGAGCTTCTTCAGAGCCTGTTTCAAAGTTCCATTGAAACGCTCCACCAAACCATTGCACTGCGGGTGATACGGGGTAGTTGTCAGGTGTCTAATGGACAGTAACCTATTTACCTCTTCCATCACCTGGCTCATAAACTGCGTCCCCTGGTCAGTCAGTATCTCATCCGGACACCAACTCTCGACCAAACTCCTAACAAAGCCTCAGCCACTGTGACTGAGTCAATGATTTTCAAGGCCACGACCTCCGGGTACAGGGTGGCGTAATCTACTATCGTTAGTATATAACGATTACCGCTTTCTGCCACCGGCTTTATCGGACCTACTAGGTCCATCGCCATCCTCGAGAAAGGTTCATCAATCAGTGGGGTGGTTCCTAGTGGCACTGGGCGATAGGAGGTCTTAGGTGCCACCCGCTGACACTTGACACACGACAAACAGAACCTCCTAACATCCCCATACACACCTGGCCAGTAGAATTCCCTCACCAACCTCTCTCTAGTCTTCGCCACGCCCATGTGACTTCCAAGTAGACCCTCATGTGCCAGCCTAAGCACTTCTGCTCGTTTCGCTGTAGGCACAACAACTTGCTTAAACGTATCGGTCCCTTTCCTGGCGTACCGATACAAAATACCGCGTTTCGTCGCGAACTTCACCTCGCCGTTTGGCGATTTCCGTATGGACCCCTCTTCTGCGTACCTGCGTACCTTATTGAGAGATAAATATTCCTTTTGAAGTTTCTTCAATTCGCCAGGTAGCAAACTGTCTATGGGAGAAGTCGTGGGTCTTAGCGGCTTTGACCCTGACCTTCGCTTCATAGCCCTCGTCTCAACGGACCCCACACGTACCGGTGTACACGTCAACACATACCTACACCCTAATATCACGTCATGAGACAGTCCCGACACACACGCTGCTTGAATTTGCCCCTTTACATACGGCGAATCAAGGTCTATGTTAACAACCGGGAGCGAATCTTTCGTCCGGTTAGCAAACTGGACTTCAACCGTCTCGCCTGTATAATCTCCAGGCTTGACATACCTACTATCTACCAAGGCTTGATAACTACAACCAGTATCAAACAGTACGGTTGCCCTCTCACCATTTACCGTAGCTACCGCTGTGTTAGTCAACTCCACTGGTTCCTGTTCCATAACAGTATTCGTAGTTACCATATTAACCGTCGTCGGACGATACTTTCTACAATCCTTAACGACATGGCCTGGTCTGTTGCAGCCGTAACACACTGGCTCACCTTTCCTCCCTGTAGTATCCTTCTCCACCCCCTGAGTCTTCCCCGACCCACGGAAATGTTCCCGACTGCGATTTCCGGCCCCTGACCTCCCACCATTCTGACCATTCCGTCTTTGGGGTGCCATCTCAGTGGTCTTCCTATGTTCGCTGATGCCAGGTCGGTCCCTGCCACCCCAGGTGGTTGGACGCGAATGTGCGCTCTCATAGTGCTCGGCCATCACGCTTATATCATCCAAGGTTGAGAATTCACGCTCCCGCTAACAACACTATTAAGTCTTTTCGGTAGGTACTTTAAGCGTGCTCTTTCAAAATTTCCTCGCGTATGCCTTCATACATTTGCGCGGTACCAGCCATTTTCATCCATTTATCAAAAATTACACGTACGCGGTTATGGAATTGCGCATGCGTTTCAGTAGCTCTTTTCGACGCTTCTCTAAAGAGTTTCCGAAACGTTTCCGCCGACAGCTCATAGTGCCGTAGTAGCGCTTTCTTCAAAGCGTTGTAGTCATCTACCTCGTCCGGCGTCATGTTATGGTAGACGACTTTCGCGGCCACCTGTAAGAATGCCGAACATTGATAGCCCACTGGTCTTTGGGTAGCTGATGAACCAATGCCAACTTCTCGAACTGTGACAAAAAGTTGTCAATTATTTCGTCCTTGTCGTTGAACGTGGGCATGGTGATCTGTATTGGTCGTCTGTCTTACGATCGCCCACTCGTATGTCCTGAACGATCGTTCAAGTCTTCACCCCTTCTGGACTCTGCTTCGATCCTCAGCCTCTCCATGGCTAACATGTGTTCGCGTTCTCTAGCTTTTTTCTTCGGCCTGCAGTCTGGCTAGTTCGAGCTCTCGTACGCCTTTCTCTCGTTCGAGCTCAGCTGCTTGTGCTTGTCTGTCTTTCTCACGTTCAGCTGCTTGCGCTTGTCTGTCTTTCTCTGGTTCCTCAGCTAGTTGTTGCTTATGTTCTCTAACACTTCGCTCAACAAATTCAGCTAACTGGGAACCTTCGATACCCAGTTCATCTTTTCAAATCGACCGGAATTCTCTAATCAACTGTCCGTCTGTCGCCATCTTTGTCTACTTGTACTGTGACACAAGAATTAACTTCTCTACCTACACTCGAGATTTACTGCCCTACTACGAGATAGCTCCACACGTATTTACCTTGCCTCTAGTATGGCCCTATTCAATTAACCCAGAATAACCTGTGCACCAACAGTCAATAAACAGGCAGCCCCCCACTGAAATGTCTCTCCCCAAATTAGCGTAACACTTACACACTAAGAAGGCGAAATTTACTGCGGCAGGGTTGTCCTGACTATCTCACCTAAGAGAATACAAAGGTAAAATGTTTTCTCACTTCACGAATTTTGAATACTACCCGAGCAATAAGGGAATATGCATCAATCTTTTACGATATTTTCATCACAATATGACAACAGATGACAAGAAAATTGCATGCACAATATATATATATATATATATATATATATATATATATATATATATATATATATATATATATATATATATATATATATATATATATATATATATATATATATATATAAAAATAAGCAGGCAATGATTCGATTCACTCTGATCTCTGTTTCTTGAAAAGTGCTATTGCAATTATCAATTTTCTGTTCTATATTTGGGGTGGGTGTCTTGGGTTTGGTTATCGTTATCTAGAGGTGATCGCCTACGGTGTAATTTGCCCGGAGTGAGTAAATGTCAATAGAAATTGTGAAATTTACAGGTGGAATAGATAAGGATCTGAACAGGTATATAGAACAAAGACACGAGCCCCCGTTACGAATAAAGACAAAATTTAATCAAAATTCCTAACAATAAAGTTCATAAACAAAAGTAATAATGCATTACGATTGAAAGATATACTTCTTTTTTTTTGAATTAACTTATTCAACGACTTTCAAATACAAATATGATGATACCAATAGCCGATCTGCTAAGCGATACAATTATCTCATCATCAATCGAGTGAAATCGAACACTGCTTTGTACAGTTTCATAACCTGATGGTCTTAATTCAGTCCAAATTCCACAGCGACTATTCCTTTTGACTTCCTTGTGCCGGTAAGTCTGGGTCTTCTCCACTTTCCCTTTCTTTTCCAAATTCTCAGGTGTCTCGCCTCTTTCGCCCCTTCCAACTTTGTGTCCACTTTGGGTTTGTGATACGTGACGTCCCTTAGAGCTATCCCACCTTCCAAAATAACAAAACTAAGCAACCTAAATCTTCCGTCACATTATACTGGGGGAATAGATTAATACCCCCCTGTCCTTATGTCAGATAAATTCTATCCTAATTCAAACAGATCCTACGGCTATCTAGTCTAACTGGCGATGACAGACCGTAAACAACCTAGTTTCACAAAATTAATAGTCCTGCTAATGGCTATTTCAACATACCACCGAGACATTAGTTCCAGACTAGTCTCAATTACACAAATAAATGAATGAAATTCCTTGCACTACGGTATTTATAACAACAACCAAGTGGTTATCATACGTGAACTCATATATAGGTCGGAGAATTCATACGGATTCTTGCAGCTCTAAATACATAATTTCCTATAATAACCGAGACTATACGTTCAAACGAGTCGTCAATGTTTATATAAAGAAAAATATCATTGTACGGACTCAGATAAATGAACTCAACAGATATACCATATCAAGAAAATTAAATCTACGAACTTAAACAAATAAATCCATGCAAATACAAGCAAATAAATCAAACAAATCATCATAGTAGTATCAACGAATTACATAAGATTGTTGCAAATACCTTGCGTTTCCAAGCTCTCACTTCCAGAACCGTGTCTGTCAATTTTTCCAGACAATCGCTTCCCCTGGATGATTTTACGATAGAATTTACTTCTTAAGTCACTCGGGGTCTTTTTCTTAGATTTGTTGCTCTTCAGAAAAAAAGCGTAGACGGATTTCAAATTTGCTATTTGGGCATTTAAACCGAGAGTTTTCATGTGGAACCACGCCCCCTTCACAGCGTGACCAATCTGGATGAAATATATTTCCAGCCTGAACTAGGCTGAAAACAATGCAGTTCGCCTGACAAACATTGATTACCCAACTGATTCCTGGTAACTTTCAGAAATGACACTTTAAACAAACGTAGCCTTAATCAAAAATCGCTAAACTCATGACAGAGACTGTACCAATCCGTGCATTATGGCGATTTAACTCGTGCAGGTCCCCATAAATCTAATTAATCGTACACGTGTCCAACTAAATGTGTTCTACAGAAATCGACAAAAAAATTTGCCTCATTGCACCCAGTTTTTGGACATACTGTTTGTGGACCATCAAAGTTGTTGAAAGAGAAACTTCTTTCAAATGAAAAGACAGAAATTAATCTTCTTGACTATGTTTCTAATTTCAAATATAAGTTGTTAATGGTTTGTGAAGTTACAATAACTAATCTACATTCTATTCAGTCAAAAATGAAATTAAGCTATGATAAAATACAAAGGAAAGGAGTTTTCAGCCTGGTGATAGGGTTCTGGCTCTCTTGCACTTACCTCAAAATCCTCCTCCGTCTAGGTACTATGGTTCTTATATAGTTGAGAAGAAAGTAAGTGAATTAAATTATGTCATTAATACTCCTGTGAGGCGTAAAAGAAAACAACTTTGCCATTTAAATATATTAAAAGAGTGCGTTAATAGAGATAGCCATTTTACTCATGCAGTTAATTTCGTGGTACCTGTCCCACACAGTGATTATTTCAGCGCTGCAATCCAATCGGACTGCAGAACACGGTGTAACTAATCTTGGGAATTCAGAAATATTAAATAATCTGGACCAAAAACTTTCACATCTACAGCCACAATAAAAGAGAGAACTAAAGCAGTTATTATTTGATGTGAGTACTTGGTCCCAGATGTTCCTACACGAACAAATAAAGTCTACCATGACGGTGAAATTGTAGATTCCACACCAGTGAAACAGAATTCGTACAGGAACGAACCCTTGAAAACAGTAATTATTGAGAAAAGATGTTCAGTATTTGCTGGAGAGTGATTTCGTAGAAGCGAGTAAAAGGGACTGGAATTTAACATGCATTCTTGTGACGAAACCAGATAATACTTTCCGCATGTGCACCGACTTTAGAAATGTGAACAGTGTGACCAAGCAATTTTATTTCGATTGCCAAGAATCGATAATTGCATAGACAAAATTGGAAATGCAGAATATGTCGCCAAATTTTACCTTTTCAAAGGATTCTGGCAAATTCATCTCATAGAATTGCCAAAGGAAATTTCGGCATTCGTAACTCCAGATGGATTTTACCAATATAAAGTAATGCCATCTGGGACGAAAGGTTCACTTTGTGCTTTTCAACGTCTGATGAACATGATTACATCTGATCTAGATAATTGTGAAGCTAAACTCGATGACGTCATCATTTACAGCGACACCAGGACAATTTGGAAATTCATCGATAGACTCAGTGATGCAAATTTGATAATTAATTTGATTTGTGTGTGTGTGATTTCGATTTAGAACTTAGTTGTAACAAATTTACAGTCATATGACTACCATGTCTAGCACTGGGGCATCATGCCGCAGACATGTAGCATCATATCACACACAGTCACATTATCCTGACACCTTGCCGACCAGTCCTAACACTTACCTCTTAATGCTGAGAGCCAAGCGAGGCATCTGTTAGTACCATTTTTTATAAGCCTTTAGTATGACTCGACCGGGGCTCGAACCTGCAACCATCTTGCATACAAGAGGAACGCTCTAACCACTAGGGCACCGGAGCTATCAGTTAAGTTGAGTAAAGGTAAAGTGAGTTTTGCTGTGCTTGTGTTACATTTTTATGACACATTGTTTGACACGGACAACTTAAACATATAGGCAATATAATTTAAAGTCAATGTTATCTCCGAATTCTCTGTGCTCATCAATAAAAAAAACTGCTGATGCGATTTTTGGGTATAGATGGATATTATTGGAAATTTTGTTCCAATTTTTCCATAATTGCTAAATCCCTGACCAATTTTTTGAGTAAGAAAACCAAGTTTCTTGGTCTGAAAAACGTCAAGAGGTTTTGTTAAGTTAAAGGCTATACTTAAGAAAGCAGCAGTTGTTTCAGTTCCAAATTTCAGTCAATCTTTAAAATGTCTCTTGATGCAAGTGATAGTGGGGTTGGTGGAGTATTGATTCAAGAAGACAAAAATGGTGTAAATCATCCAGTATACTATTGTTATAAAATAACAAAAAATTAAATAAGCACCAGAGAAATTATTCCACAATCGAGAAGGCATGATTGGCTTTGATACTGGCCTTGCAACACTTTGAAGTGTATATCAGTTCAGATCTTTTTCAGATTATTGTATTCAATAAAGGTAAGTATGTTTATTTCGGTCTGGGTTTAGAATATTCGAATTCTTCACTGAAAAACCTGTTGTATCCTCTGTTTCCTGTATTCTTTATTATAATTGTATTAACAGATTTTATCTATTTACAATTCAGCATTTTCCAGAAATAAACTTTGCACCTGCATCCTGTCTCAACTTTCATATCTTAGTTTTGTTTTTGTTTTTTTTTAAAATATGTATAATCTTGTTTACTTGCAAAATTATTCATTCTTGAGATAACATCAGAAGCAGAATCATTTGTACTGTTGTGTATAATTTTGTGATTTTTTTAAAATTATTTATTCAAATGATTATTTTCTTGAATTACAAAGGGCTCAATAATATTCTTGGACAGAAACATTAATTTGGATTTATAGTGAATTCAGACAAGGGCATCTTGGATTATAGTATTGTGAATAATTGGAAGACTGTTAGCACATCATGACACTTCAGGCCACTGATAGATTAGTAAGTTCAAGACTACAAATACATCATCACCTTCAGCGCTGGATCTTATTTCGAACACCACTGAAATTTAATAAGAACTTTATTTATTAGAACTGGTGATAGACCTTTTTGGACTATTTTGGATTTAATTCACAATACTAAGTTCTTTCTAAATTTTCAACTTGTATTTTAGAAAAAATAAATTATTTATGGAAGCTTACAAAAGTTGTTGGTTTTCTGGTTTTCGTTCTTTTCATTTACTTAGTTTAAGGCCAGATGAGCGCGAGACGTGACCATACTACCTTTATTTGCGTTTCTTCACGGCGGTGAGCAGAGCTTCGTTTAGTCCAATTGCATTTGGATTCTAATGCGCACCTCCTTTAGAGACATGGTCTAAGTATGAGATATTCAGGATCCTTCAATCCTTCAATAACATCTCATCTTTAAAGCATGGATTCTTCTCTCTAGTTCTGTTCTTAGGGTTCATGTCTCACATTCCTACAGGAATATGAACATGACGAGGGAGCGCATTAACCTGATTTTGTACCCAATGTTTTTCCTGTACCCAATGTTTTTCCTTCCGAGTAGGCTTCAGCCTAGCCAGTGCAGTTGTTGTCTGTGCAGTTCTGGAAAGATCCTCCGGTTTTGAACTTTCATCAGTTTTTAACCTTCATCAAAGGTTATAGCACCTAGATATTTTGAAACTTGTCACTGTGCCCAGCTTCTATCCGTTCACTTTATTTCTTTTTTGATGCCCCTCGGTTCGTTTGTCATTAGATTGGTCTTTTCAACGTTGATCTCCACCACATACCTTAGTGATGTTATATATAGCTCATATATTAAAAAATAACAATGCTTTTAAAGTGTTGGTAAAAGGCAATTTGATACACCAATACTGATGGTATATCAAATTTTGATCCGCCCATGGCGCATTAATACGCTTATAAAAACATTGTTTTAACTGTAAGGATATCGTCTCTATACTATTTAAACCAGTGATGAATTTCCACTGATTAATAATTAGCGACGTAAGAAAAAGAAAATGATAAAAATATTAATAATCCCCGTTTTCTTAATGAAGTAAACATTTACACATTTTCATCGAAATTCTCTTTGCTGTCTCTGTCTGTCTGTCTCTCTTATATGCGTAAGGGACTAAATACAGAGAAATTTGTGGAATTAGAGAGAACAAGAATGTGGGCCTAATGAAACCCTTGAAACTGAACCTAAACCCAGAAACCTACAAAAACCTCTGTCGTTCTAACAGTTATGTGTAAACGTTCCATCAGATTTAAATACAGTATTGACAATACCAATGATACAAAACTGAAATAGTTTGTCGAGGCTTTACGGTACATTTCTTGGTTATCTATTTAATGCCTTATTTGGTTTTTCCCTATTTTATAAAAGCCATTAATAAGGTTCAAAAACAGATTATTTAATATTAAAATGTGCGAAGGTTGCCCCATAGATAATAAAACTGCTGTTACGACAACTCTCTCTCTCTCTCTCTCTCTCTCTCTCTCTCTCTCTCTCTCTCTCTCTCTCTCTCTCTCTCTCTCTCTCTCTCGTTGGAAGATACGGGCGAAAACTTGTGACAAAACGAGTGTTGCGAATTTTTGCCTGTATCATGCGACGATGTCTCCGGGCCTATGAACAATGGTAAAATTTACAGTCAAACGTATCCATGGATAGGTACAAGATATAAATGGAAGACAGAGACAATTGTATTGTAGCAATGCTTATTAAGTCACAATAGTACCTTAAATAAACTGAAAATACATTTGAATGCTTGAATTACCTCTTGTTGGTTCGTCATATTTGATTAGTTTATATTTCGCACACATTTCAATACGGCTGCGCAAGAAGCTAACTATGCTATGTTCGTAGTGCTCTACTTTCTTAATTTTTTTACACTATCTTTCAATGTTTAAATCGTGCGTGTTTTCTTATATTTATTTTATAAATATGAATGAAAATAGAAGTTCAGAAAAAGAAAAGAAGCAACTTATCAATTTGCACAGAGGATTGTGATTAGCCGCAAAAGGTATAAAACTACATTTGTTTCGCGTACACACTGAGCAAGGATGTGAAGAGTTCATTAACTCCCTGTATACACAGATGCCTGTAGTCAGTCTTAAGTCGGTTGGAAATGCAAGTATATTTATTTGTATCTCATATAGATAAAATATAAATATAGTATATACGCTGTATCTTTGAAATACCACTCATTGTATAAATTCTTCATTAAAATGAAGCTCGTTTGAACTATTTTTCTTTGCCAACAAACACGTCATTAAACAATTCACTGCCATATTCATTGTCGGCAGCATTACATGGTTGCATAGTTGCTGGTTACATGATGTCTGTACTTAAATGTGCCAGGTTAACGATGCCCTAAAATATTGCTCTCGAATTATGTAGCAAAAATCTCGAAATTCCAAAATGAGATGCTCACTGCTGGGATATTTATAAACAATCAAAATGTCAGAACGCTAGAAGTATATCGATTATAACCTAGAGAATTTACAGTGTTTAACTGTCAAACAATTAAAATAAATCTTAAATCTGAATAATGATCGTGTCAGCGGACAAACGGCCTACGCCCTAATTTGCACGTAAAAAGACGCATCGCAGTTAATAAAAATAGGCGTGTGATATTGACATCCAATATTTCACAATCTCTTATGGCTCTCCGAAAACGTTGAATGGATTGGTGATTTTTTTTAAATATCAGAAATGAATTTCCATCATATTTATGACTGTTTAGTACAGAAAAGGACAACAGCGACGAAAGGAAAAAAAAATTGAAAAAAGAAATTGCATTTGCATTTTTTGCTGAAAGACATGTCATTGATATTAAAGTTTCAATGAACAGAGAACTGATTTGTGTATATGAAAAGTGATTGTATCCATGAAAAAGAAAATACCAAAAACAACAGAATAATATTATTATAATGAAAATACCCAAACTATAGAATAATGTTGTTATAATGAAAATACCAAAACTATAGAATAATGTTATTTTAATTAAAATACCAAAATTACAAAATAATGTTATTTTAATTAAAATACAAAAAGAACCTATCGTGTAATGTTATTTTAGTTAAAATACAAAAGAATAGAATAATGTTATTTTAATTAAAATACAAAACAAACAATAGAATGTTATTTTACTTAAAATACCAAACTGTATCATCATATTATTTTAAATTAAAATACCAAACATATCGAATCATGTTATTTTAAATTAAAATTGCTTAGATAATTGTCAGACTTATTTCCAAGATCCTTAAAATCGTTCTTTGTAGACCTCTTCAGGGTTTGAAACTAACATTTGTTCTTAAGTCATAGACTAGTAGATTTCACTACAGACTAAAATATGTATATTGTTATTAGTCTAATAAGACTAAGGAAAATTTTATTTTGATATAAGTTCGACAGAAAGGGTCGGGACCGGCTGCTGCCTTCTGAATATGCAAGGATAGTGATTGTTTTTCTCTGATTTTAGTTACAGTTTATTTAATCTGCATACTCCTAAAGATGCTTTGATAGATAAACTGTATATTAATTTAAACATGATTTGACATATATTATTAAAACGTAGAAAATATCTTGCTTAACCTGGTTCATTGCAAAATAAGATAAAATATATTCTAAAATAAACTTTTAGAATAAAACCAATATCTAAGAAATATTTCTCATTTGTTTGGATGTGTGTGTTATTAAAAATAAAAACATAGGGGAATAGCTTGGTTATTATTATTATTATTATTATTATTATTAGTAGTAGTAGTAGTAGTAGTAGTAGCAGTGGTTGTTGCTGTTTCATTTTAATGGTGATGGTGTTACTGTAATTGTTGTTATTATTATTATTATTATTATTATTATTATTATTGATCTATGCATTCTGAATGCTTATATTTGTTTATCAAAGCTAGAAATACATGTACATGATGTCGTGATATTATTCAGACCTTCCAACTCCGATCTCCAGTCCGAATCAATATAAAGAACATGCACCCAGCAGTGATAGCCTCTTTTTAATGTTTAGCAATCAATATCATGAACGGGTTATTCGTCCGGACGCGTATTGTGAAAGGGGTCTGTTGGCCTAGATGGACTGCCTGAAATAAATATTTCTGAGGCTCCCAAGGCGATGAGGCGATTAATAGGGAAATTATAACCCGTAAACCATTGAAAAGATTATATTGAATAAAGGTTGTTTTCTGACCCCTCTCCAAATTTCTTCTTATGATGTATATTATAAGTATCGGGTGGCTTGATTTAATTTCCGATGTAAGTTTTGTGTTCACGTGCTGGTTGCCGCGGAAACCGTGTGTTAGGAAGATATAAAAAACGATGTACACGTTTTTCATCTTTTCCATGTATTTCTCATTGTTACTGTCTATCCATAAACTGTTCACTAAATCATAAATGACATTATGTATTTTTATTATTTTTCTCGTATAAAGTTACATGAAACATGAAACAAAGTTTAAACTTGTTAACAAATGCCCAGAAATAAACCCGAGTGACTTACGACAAACAAATGTAACTTACAAGTCAACACGCAACTGTGTTAAGTTTAGTTGTAAAAATAAGACATTCACTGATTACATCAATAACTGTATGTGTTTGGAATGTCGTTTAGTATTGATGGCTGATATTATGAGATTTCTTATTCAACGAAAATATTTGTATTCTTCCTCTTCTTCCTGAAAATAAGATATTCTTTTGCAATAGTTTCCCTTAATGTCGTGGTAACACGCACGCACACGCACACAGACGCACGCACACTAACACTAAACCTATGCCTTTGAACAATTCAAAATCGGATTGAGTCATGTGTATTTATTTTGTCTTCCTTGCCCTAAAGGTTATCTATATCTGCCTAGTTTTAAAGCTGACATCGTGAAAATGCCTATTTATCGATATCATAAGTGGCGCTTTCTTGTTCACGAAGTAATTTTATCTTGTGCTGAAAAGCTTGGTGCACCGCGAATCGTTTCTACCCTTATTAAGGTGCTCGCTTAAGAAGATAAGAAACACTTACTCGTTTTACCTGAAATATTTTTTGTGTATTTAATTTTGAATGCATAGGGTCACAATAATTTACAATGTTATAAATTATATCTCTAAAGCTTTATTTAGTGGAATAGTTGTACATTCCACATATAGATCTATATAACTATAAAAGAAAATAGTGCACAATATATGGTTCAACCGTGCTTTAATTTCAGATATAGCGTTGAAATAAATTCTTTGGTTGGTTGCTTACTCAAAACTGCCAGTTTGGTGAGATGGGGGAAGATATAAAAAGTAGTTAAATGATTTGTATGTGAATGTCATTAGGACACTGATCAACAAATTTTAATTCAGATGTATAGCCCTTTGATTTGGAAGGTTATTGATTACTATTGGAAAAGGTGATTGCAGGTATTGGATTCCTTAATTATTGGCCCCGTATGCTAAAACGTTTTAAGCAAACTTCAAACGCAAGTTCAAATCAGAAAGTTTAGATTTATTTTAACTTTTATTTGAAATGAAGTTAGATTAGTAGAACTTTCATGATCTTCTAAAGTGAATTCCCCTATTAGCCTAATAGATATCGATTGCGATGATTTGATCAAAGTATAATATCTGAATTTGATATTTTGTGTGTATTCTCGAGTTTCTTGCTTAACAAGTTAGGATGACGTGGACTAGTCTTCTTTTCTTCGCTATAGTTTATATCTTATCAGAAAAACATGTCAGTTTCATTTAGGTTTATTGTGGAACATTACAAGGACTCTAAACCTGATTGATAAAATAAAATTCACAAGAGCTAGTATTCCAATTCATGTCGTTTTATCAAGCCCAGGTTGACATACTTGCCATGCGACATAGTAATGCTACATTCAAAATCTGTTCACTTTGTGCTTGAGAACCGAAATGCATAATCTATATCACTTGAGAGATAAATACTGTACATCAAGTATCCACCTGTAATCTTTCACGTTCAAGTAGTGTTGTATTCCAGGAAGAAGGTGCATTTGAAGTCTACTGACAACTAAGCAAATCTAAACCTCCATTCTAATGTGCAGAGATAATAACATTACCGATATCCATACCCGCACCAGTTTCATGGTGTCGACACTATTAAAACATTCTTAATTGTGTAGTAGAAGCTTTAGAACTTCCAGGAAAAAATCTCAGTCTTTACTTTCTACAGCATGGTTACACCTTTGAACTGAAAATCGTTGCAAAATGACGTGTTCAATAGTTCATTATGAACTATCACATTTGTTTGAGTACTACTGAGAGAGAGAGAGAGAGAGAGAGAGAGAGAGAGAGAGAGAGAGAGAGAGAGCGTCATTCAATGGACATAAAAACAGTGCTTTTATTATTAGATGGGCATGAAATTCACTTATGATTATGCGCTGTAACAAGTACCGCATCTTTTCCATGGCTGTTGGAAAGCTGAAATACCGATATTTATTAAAGATACATATTTTATCCAAAGAGAAATAAATTTATTTTATTCATGTACCTGAATGTAAATATTATAGCAGATTCTTTGAGTTCAATTTAGTGTTTGTCGAAGATATAAATTCCTTATTTGGGTCGCAGTCCCACATACTCTTCGATTGGTTTACTTGGTTGTGGCATGTCCGCGTACACATAATGGGTGGTGATGTGCATCAGCAACGAGTCAATGTCGGTGTACAGCATCTTGACCCGATTCTGTTGAAAAGGTTTGATCTTATCATAGTAAAAGTCGTACATGAGCGACTTCGAGAGGTTCAGCACGGTCGTACCCACATAGATTGGTTTTGTAATCGATTGCAGTTGGGCCGCAGAGCTCTGGCAAGAACATCAAAAAGGCCAAAAGTTGAATGTATAAAATGATATCAAAGTTGATTGTATAAAAGGATATCAAACACGAACTGTACCAGGTATATCTTCGAGACAGAGATGAATTCAATCACACTGCAAATATGATCCGATCCCAAAACCATCGCATAGCTGTATACCGATGGACCAAACTGAGTTTGTCCACGCTGGATACCAAGCGATGGATATTTCCAGATGGAAGTACTACTTACACTTTTGTCATCGTGCTATTGAGAGCCAACTTATGACTGATATTGGTTAGTACATCATCCACGTGCCAACACAAATCCTGGTAGTAGTTCCATATCGGCTGTAACTACTTGCAATTCCTCTCGCACAAATGCACGGCTTTGAGGTTTTGGCCCAGCAGGTGATGATAGCCCCAATCGATAACGGGTTGGTTGTCTTCGAGAATAAACCGTTGTGAAATCGTGAACAACGTCTACGGCCAATACTGGATCAGTGATACGAAGTTGTTTCCAGCCTTCTAACTCTCCAGGTACGTATAAATACCGAACAAACATGTCTCCGAGCGGCTGTAACGGAGCTGGCTGTGAAATCAATTTCTAAGTAACAGTAACGGTCTTTTGTCGAATCGCATTGGGTGTTTTTAATCCATTCGTGCGTGTGACTTCATTGTTTATGCTTTAATGACAAATGGAAGTCGTGCTACCTAGTCCTGAGACCGCTCTAGTATTATCAACAATTCCTGTGCGCACTGATGATCGAATAACCGTTCCGCGAGAGTGCGATGAAATCGTTCCACAATAGTTTGATCACCATGCTCACTGACATTCCCGATAGGTACTCGCACATGGTGACTGGCCAGAATCACAGCGACATATCCTACAAATTCTTTGCCAGGATCCACTTGTAGCAATTGTGGCCATGTAAGTGGTCCGCATACATAAATATGCTCTAGTGCATCGGCGACATTTGCAGAATCTTTCGATGTCAACGGCACGGCCTCTTTCTTTTCTGCTAGCTACATCGACAATGGTTATCGCGTAATTGCAGGTGCGCAACTTACCTTGCCGATCACGCATACGATCGTGGCGAAGAAATAATAAATTTGCTTGATGCACCTCATTCGATGTTTGGACATCGGACAATCCAAATGACATTTTTCTTGTTACTGGTAAGTAAATTTGTCATAGCTCTTGTTTGACCAGCCATACTCGGGTAATCCCATGAACGACCTGGCTAAATATTCAACGGTGTCGTTGACTCTTCAATACCCAGGATGACTGTAGTGTATTTTAGATAATATGTGGATCATTGTGTCCATTGTTTTGTGTATACCAGTTTAATTTTATCTGCCTCCAAGTGGATTCTGTCCACTACTACCCAATGCAAAACTAGCTTTCATACCTCCTCTGAGGACCCATCGTGCGATTCGTTCACCCAATGTTGGATTAATCGCATTTAAATCATGGATCGGATCCACGTCAGCAAGTTGACGCCCACGGATATCATTGGATGCTTTATAAGCAAGGTCATGTCGGTAACACGCAACACCTACGCGGTTAACATGTACTTCGCTTTGGTTGGTTATTAGAATGGAGTCTTAGATCAAGCCGTGTACTAGGCCCGCAATAAAAGTATCCAGGGATATGCCTTTCACCCGGATATTTACTCCACTGTGTTCCTGGTAACTTTGTTAATGTACTCGCGATATCGCCGCCGCCAGTGACTTTAAAAAAATAAAAGTTAACTCTTTTACTCCACATTGAAAACAAGCCCCAGTAATCACGGCTCGCCCATTGTGTATTTGAAGTCGAGTTGGATGTGTGGTACGTGTTTTGGTACGACATTGCACACAATCTGAAGACATGATTGTGTTATACAACAATTGTATTATTCAATGGCATCACTCAAAAGAGAATTCGCAGATAATGTTTCGGTTATCGACTTTTCTGCACGAGCAACACCTAAACCGTCAAGGCATGGTGATGGAACTGTGTTTCCAAACTCAGTTCGTGCACTGGTAATAGTCCCTGCTGGATCACGTAAAACGCAACTGTTGCCGAACATGGTTGCACGACGGTTAACCTGGGATTGGTACTACGTGATTGCACCGCGGAAAATAATCAACCGTGTTATAATATTTCAAAATATATTCACAAAGAGTTGAGTAACAAAAGATCTTTGACAAGAGGAAACAGGGTTTCCTTAGAATACTTTTCTACCATTGATGAAGTCCTTACTATTGACGATTTGAGTGCAAAAAAAAAAAAAAAACAATCTTGTGGTGTACGACGATATGATTCTTGAAAATCAATTCAATCCCGCACAAGTATTTTCGCGTGGCCGGCACAAAAACACGGAAGTGATTTATTTGACTCAACGATACGCCCATGTACTCAAAGTAATCCGTCAAAACTGTAACATGATGATATTTCGTGGCATTGACGCGCATGGTCTTAGAATTATTCACTGGACTTGGTGTGCGGCGGACCATTCGTGGCTGAATTTCGTGACATGTTTGCATAAACCACAAAGGACCCCGTATGGTTTTCTCACCACTGATTTGAATGGAACGTGCAGTTGAGAGGGTAAATATCGAGTAGGTTTGGATGTGGACGCGTCAATTTAACAATCAAAAACAACAATCATATCAAAAATATCCGGCAGTGATACCAAAGAGTTGTACGAAAGACGCCGCCGTAAAGCTTCTCCGAAAAAATTTAAATTGCTTGAAAACATGATAGAAGGCCGCAACAAAGTCAAATATATGTTACAGTCGCGACAGACTGCATGAGAAGATCTCACAACTCTGTTTGAACAAACATTTGCACCACTGATTAAACGGACAAAGGAAATAGCCGAACGTACTGAGAATATTAAAAATGCCAGAAGAGCCACAGCAGAATAAGTGGCAGCGCACACTGTAACAGAAGAAGCACCAGATCCCGTTTGTATGATAGCGAAAGCTACCAAGACTATCAAAAAGCCACAAGAGCAACTGCAGAGACTATCACGCGTATGCCAGACGCAACTAAGGAGGTCAAAGAAGACGTTGAAGAAATTGGAGAGGTTCAGGGTATACTCGCAAACGGTACCCAGACACGTACCGAAGACGTGAGAAAGGCACTTGCTAAAATACAAAACGTACCACCTGACTACTATTCGGAGTTGCTAACACCGCCTCAATTCCTTAGCAAAGAAGCTCGCCATGCAATGTTTGAAAACCATATGCTTGTCGCTCTTAACTGATCTCCTGACTGAAGACTACATGATAAAAATTGCAAACAAAGACGCATGA
>JAECUM010026770.1:0-25429 GCA_016617855.1 Megalonaias nervosa | reverse complement strand
GTGCAAATACATTTGCCTAGTCATGCGTTGGTTCACATTTTTGATTTGCTATAATACATCCCACAAGAATGTCTCAGTATGAGCATTTTATTACAATTCAACACTTCAACATTGGCTTAACAATTGTAACGGGAGCCATGTAATCGATTTTTGTATGTTGTACTTTCATATGGTGTCCTTGAGCGAGACACGAGGTCAATGCTTTTTGCACGAGAACAATATTGCCCTAACATCAAGAGTTTTGTTCGAGAACCGACAAGAACCTTGTTCGCGGATAAAGCTAGTGTAAACAAGAACAAAGGTGGCGGAACATGCCGATCTATTTATAACTTCGAGGTCAGACCTACAGAACTTACTTCGAATGAATATTTGCAGTTCGGACCAAAGCTGCTATTTACGAAACAATGATGAATTATATTTGTTAATGCAAATTCGTTGGAAATCTTATGTTTAATCCAATCGAACGAAAAATCGAGGTGGTCCTCATAGACTTGGGGGGGGGGGGGGGTTGACGAATAAATTTCCGGTCAACACAATGTTTGACCTTTTTCTGCAAATTACCGCGCCTACATATCTCAGACATATTTTTGACTTGCAGAAAAAGCCGAGGTGGTAAGAATAATGCTGAGCGTTGATTCGCCTTGTTTTTGTTTATATATCAACTAGAGTTATTAGAGCTAGCGCACCCAGGAATAAGTAAAAACATATGAGAACGTGTATTGGGTGTTTGCGCAAAATCCAAGTATGTCGTCCATGGCGTACAAGTTTATCTTCAGTTTCATCTCTTGATTTACTGACAACATTGCCTCAGCTGTTGTATTACGTTACAAACTCAATATGTGCCATGAGTAAAACAAATCAAGTGCAACTTGATATACTTAGCGGATATGAATGCTATCTAGCCACAAAATAATGTCGAGGTTTAAAACTTAATGGGATGTGCCGCGTGATACTTCTGTGTATATGTAGGCTATACATGACTAGGTCATTATTTTAGGTCATTATTTTCAGTTTCATCTTTATATGTAAGGTTCGTTCTTCGTCACTATGAGGGCGTAAATGTAAGTGCGACTGTAACTCTGTCACGGAAGTAGAAATCACCATGAGATACATCAAACATATCTTTTCACATCTGGATGTACAAATAAATACAGTAGGCGTGCCCAACTGAAGCGCATATCGGCTGGTATTATTTGGCAGACTAGTATATGAAAGGGTTGGCATATTAAAGTGAAACTGGGACCCATTAAAAGGAAATGAATTTCTTCTCTAAATGCTGCATCTACATAGTTCAGCACTAGTAACCTCAGAATCTAACGCAAGTCTTAATTAAGGGATCGACCATATGGAGCAGGGAGTAGCGGATGGGACTTGGATTATATTTCGAACCCAAATTGTTTACCTGAGTATAATTTTTCTCCAACTAATATATTGGATACAATTATTGGGGGGGGGAGGGGGTTAATATCAGAGAAGGAATATCTTTTCCAGCTATTTACGGGCTGGACCGTTTTTTTACCAACACATTCCAGGCGCCATCAGAAAATTAAATGGTCGGTTGCTAGCTAACACATTATATATGAAATGGTAGAAACATGTATGCCAACGAAGTCATGCAGCGAGATATAATACAGCAATTGAGACGAGGGGGCAGCGAAATATGGCCACAATATTTCCTTTTAATGGAAAGACGCCTGAATAGTACCGAGGCAAGTACAGTTTGAATGTTTCTCTAATCCTTGTCAGCGGTCATATCTACTGATCCTTGTCACCGGCCATGTTTTACTGGTCCTAGTTAGCGGTCATGTCTTACTGATCCTTGTCACCGGCCATGTTTTACTAGTCCTGGTTAGCGGTCATGTCTTACTGATCCTTGTCACCGGTCATGTTTTACTGGTCCTAGTTAGCGGTCATGTCTTACTGATTCATGTTTTACTGGTCCTAGTTAGCGGTCATGTCTTACTGATCCTTGTCACCGGTCATGTTTTACTGGTCCTGGTTAGCGGTCATGTCTTACTGATCCTTGTCACCGGTCATGTTTTACTGGTCCTAGTTAGCGGTCATGTCTTACTGATCCTTGTCACCGGCCATGTTTTACTGGTCCTGGTTAGCGGTCATGTCTTACTGATCCTTGTCACCGGTCATGTTTTACTGGTCCTAGTTAGCCGTCATGTCTTACTGATTCATGTTTTACTGGTCCTAGTTAGCGGTCGTGTCTTACTGATCCTTGTCACCGGCCATGTTTTACTGGTCCTAGTTAGCGGTCATGTCTTACTGATCCTTGTCACCGGCCATGTTTTACTGGTCCTAGTTAGCGGTCATGTCTTACTGATCCTTGTCACCGGTCATGTTTTACTGGTCCTAGTTAGCGGTCATATCTTATTGATCCTTGTCAGCGGCCATGTTTTACTGGTCCTAGTTAGCGGTCATATCTTATTGATCCTTGTTACCGGCCATGTTTTACTGGTCCTAGTTAGCGGTCATGTCTTACTGATCCTTGTCAGCGGCAAAGTTGTGTTTATAAATAAATTTGTGATATGGTAACTCTGAATTGATCTGTCCTATATCTACAGGTAATAGGCAAACTGAATTGATCTGTCCCATATCTACTGGTAAGGAGCAATGTCCTATGTCTACAGTTCAGCTTACAAATTACATGCCCATATGCAAGCTGAACTGATCTGTCGCATATCTACGGGTAATGGGCAATGTTGAACTGATCTGTCGCATATCTACAGGTAACGGGCAATGCTGACTTGATCTGTCGCATGCCTACAGGTAACAGGCAATGCAGAATTGATCTGTCGCATATCTACAGTTAATGGCAATGCCGAAGAATAAATTAGAACCTACTTATATGGACATATAGTATTAGGGCTTTCATGACAGACTTAGATAACTGGTCACAAAATATACTGAACCAGTGAAGGACAGTGATGAATAAGAACCAGTGAAGGACAGTGACAAACAATATGCAAATTATCACAAATGAGGTTAATTTTCACTCCCCTTTCATCAAACTGCAAAAAAATAATGTTTTTGCTTTATTTCAACATATCGTAGAATTGGAATTTGCTAACTTTGAGCAATCATATTCGATATCAACACTAAGTCTATTTATTTTTGGCAAGCAGACGTTGTTTCGAATGACCAGTCACGTGATTGTTGTACATGAGCATGAAAGGCTTCATTTAACAATCGTTCTTTTTTCTTTCTAAGAACTGATTTTTCCAGCGATGTCCCTTTTAACCCTAATTAACTATAATGACAAAAGTAAAGAGAATGTTAGTGCGGGTTTTTTTGTGGAGTTTGACGCCATATCTTCAGCACATGATAGGTTATGCATGGTGGCCAGTATATCTGGTGGCGGAGGAACCCGGGAAAACCCTGGGAAGAACCATCAAACTAGGGAAAGCTACTAGCAAGCTTTCTCACATACCAACATTAGCCTAGCGGAGACTTGAACCGACGCGGACCAAGAGGAGATGTCAGTAATATGTCAAGGCTAGCGCCTTACGCCACTCGGCCACTCGGCCACTCGACCCAGGGATGTTCGGGAAATATTCTACAAAACAGTTTTAGGATCTTCAGATTAACAATGTCAATGTCAGTGTTCAATTTAGTTCAAAATATATAAATCGTTTGTCTCATTACTTTATCGGCATCACCATTCAGGATCAATTCTGGCATAATATATAAAACAGAGATTGTTTCCATAATGTTCGTCATGTTTTCAAGAAATGTGTAAATCATATCCATGTTTTCGACATATTGATCAAAAGCGATAAGACGACCATTCGTTATCCCCGTACATCACAGGTTTATAGGGTCTCGATACGGTGGTCTTGCTTTGCACCGCTCTTTCATCTAAACTGTAGAGAGTGAATTTCGTAAGGCTTTAAGAACTTGTGAGGTCGACGTAAGCTGCATAAAGTTTGAAGAAGGATGACGATTGGAAAGGAGAGACGTCAAGTAAATCACACGCATTGTTTATAAAACTTTACTCAAATCCAATTTGTTTTTGAAGTTGCTCTGACAAATCAAAAGGCTGCGTTCGGCTATTCGAATTGGATCTCGAATGAGATTTTTAAGTTACGATTAAGATTTTAACAGAGTGGCTAAGATAAACCGTCTCCACGTAAATCGCAAAGCATTTGATCAGAAAAGATTTACATAACAATTTTCATTTTACTCTTGTACTAGTTTGACCAGCCTTCTCGGTAGCACATTTTTCAAAATATTAATGGAACGTATATTTTCAACTAGATCATTTCATTTTACTTGAAACTTGATTCGCTTATTTTGTCTTATACAACTTGACCTATTTCACTCTTGCGAAGAAAAATATATTTCAGTAACCTTATCTCTTGCGAGACGTCACAAAAGCTTGTTTTTACCGTGTCAAAAAAGATTCAGGCGAGGTTGGAAACCACATTTTTGTTGGCGGATATACTTAATATAATTTTGCGGTCATTGTTAAGACTATTGGAATGTGTATACATACTGAAAAAGACACGACCCATTAACTTAATTTTGGACATAGATCAAGTACAAAATACAGATATACAACACATATAATCATTAAGAAAAGTCACCAAACTATACAAATTAAATATACATAACGCATAATTAGTTTAAATGTGAGTACAAGAATTTAAATCTATCGAAATTTCGAGGACAATGACCCAAATATAGAAAAGATTCCATTCTTTTTTGTTTTGCTTTTGTCCTTTCGTTTATAAAATGTACATGCAGAGTACAGCTAGACCACAATTGGTCAGCATACGGTCCGCAAGCCAGAATCCGGCCAGCCAAAAGTTTCTATCTTCGTATTTTATATTAAGATATCATCATCAATTTGTTTGTCGTTATTTTATATCCTAGTTTTAATCAAAGCGATTTTTCCATTTTAAAGTTTTCAAGAGAGGGACATATCTTCATTTACAATGCGCTCAAAGAAGAGGAATAATGAAGAAAGTTCGTATTCTTCCCGCTTATGTATTGCATTTACGAAAACCGCTATGTCAAGTGAAACTTGTTCTTAGTCATAACTCAGAACTTCGAAAAGTTTAAAGGTGTTCAAAATGAAATAAATTCGCACAGAAGCGTGGACGACGAAGGGTATTTTTTAGTTTGTCTTCGAAACAATTTATCTTTTGCAGTGCTGGACTATCCATAAAATCAGCTATAGAAAACGCATGTGCAGTTTGGGGGAAATTTTAAAAAAAAAATGTATGTCAGATATAAAGCATTGAAAAAGAGATTGTATTATTTTTGTTATTTATTGTTTTCATTTCTCCATCAACATCCTTCTCATCATCATGATCATCATGAATATGTTCTTTATTTATTTTTTTTTATTATTGAACATAAGTTGTCAGGATTTAAGTTGTCAGGATTTTACATGTTCACCTACATGACTCATTATGAATATTATAGTATTTGTTCGTTTAATTTTATCCGTTCTTGTAATTGCTCGTTTCTTGTCAGCATTCATGCTCCATATCTCGCATCCGTTTGCATGGATGTTGTTCTTGTATTTCTTCTTAAGGGGGCGCAATACAGATATTATAAACTTCTGAGAGAGAGTGATTTAAAGGCGAAGTTGTTTCATTTGCAACATTCAGAGTGGAGAGAATATTGGCATACTTCTATTTTACTTTAATATACTGTTACTGAAATTTCTTTGGATATTGACTTGTGGAAATTTTATATAATCTAAGCACACAGCTAACCGAAATGACTGCTCCCATGTGCTCAAAATAATCAGCCTCAATCAGTATAAAATACCCGATATTTAGCAGTTACTAAAATAGGGAAAAAGAATTTTTCCAGACTAGAAAATACTGACTTCTGAAAGTTCAATGAATGAATTACCAAATAAATAAAATATAAAATGTTATCAGCTCTTTTTTCACAATTTAACTCTAGGTCCAGGAAGTAAAAATGACCAAGCGGAGCTAGCAGCTTTTTTTAAAGGTGCACATCTGAAGTAAGACCTACCTGTATACTCTATAACCCATATTATACAAATCAATCATACATCAGAAAGAAGGGAATTGAAAGTTTTTTCAATAATATGTAAGATATACAAAGTCTTATTTAAATAGCCAGTAAAACCAGTGAGGAAAACCAGGGAAATTCTATTTCTTCAGAAAACCCTATGCAAAATATCAAAATGTAGAGCGGCACCTAAGTTGCTGTTATCGGTGTCATTGTTTTTTTTGTACCGTGTTTTTCGTGATGTTATTATTAGTGCAAGGTCACATACGTAGTTGTTCCTCTGGTTTCTTGTTCATAAACATGGCGTCGCTGCCAAAGATATATATATGTGTGTGTGTGTGTGTGTGTGTGTGTTTATTGTCACACTGTTGTGATATTGTACTATCATATTGTGACTAAGGTGTATTGTCACACTGCTGTGTTAATGTACTATTATACCGTGGCTGTAGGTTTATTGTCACACTGTGGTATTATTGTACCGATATACCGTGGCAGTAGGTTTATTGTCACACTGTGGTGTTGTTGTACTATTATTATACCGTGGCTGTTAGTTTATTATCACACTTTGGTTTTAATGTCCTATTATACCGTGGCTGTAGGTTTGTCACAATGAGATGCGAGTGATTGATGGAGGTTGACAAGACAAGACAAGACAACTTTTTTGTCTCAGGTTGTAAAGGTTACAACATATGTTGTATATAAGAAAAAAAGAACGTGAATATAGTGTATGATATTATTACAGAAGGCTTAACAGGGCTTACAAGATTCAGAAAACACAATCTAAAATCCTGCACATATTTTTAAGAGTGGCACGTGACCTGGATCCATTGACTGATTATATTTATAAAGGTTAGTCCTGGCGGTGTAAACATTAGGTCAAAATTTTTGTTTTTATTCATCATGAAAATAGGAACGTGACAGAAATTAGTGACATTAATACCCTATTTCGAGAGATTGGCAGAGAATGCAATATCTTTCGTTACAAGGAACATTAACCGATCTACCAGTTTCAGCGGAAATCCTACGATCTGCACTTCTAAGCTTAATTAAATTATTAGATATAGTTTCTGCTAATGAGAGACAGATCTTTTCTAAATCTAACTAGTTTTAAATTACCTGTAATTAAGACCTTTAGATGACGTATTGAGGTTTAGCTGCCCAAACTTAAATGTATTGATCGGTTAGTGTTGTTCTACCAAATTTGTTAACCATTTCACTGACACAAAACTTTGATTTCTCCATACGTAGCTTAACCCAACATCTAATACAGATTTTACTTTAAGTAACCATTTATTGTCATAGGAATTATCATCAAAGTGTTTGTATAAGAGAGAATACATACGATATTTTCTCTTCATAACCACTAACCAACGATAGCCGGGGGAAAATATTCGTGTCTGCATTCTTCGATAACAATATCGTGTCCAATGCCCAATATATGCCCTGAGCAAAGTTAATAAATTGCAGCGGGGCCAGAATAACCTACATGCTATCTAGCCACAAAATAATGGCGAGGTTTAAAAGTTAATACGATGCCTCCAGGTGTGTCTTTGTCGTGGTAGGCTATGCATGACTAGGTCATTATCTTCAATTTCATCTTTGAATGTAAGGGTCTTTCTTCGTCACTATGAGGAGGGAAATGTAAGCACGACTTTAACTAGGTCACAAATGTAGAAAACATGATAAAACAAATCAGACATGTCTTTTGATATATTAATGCAGAAATAAATACGGAAAGTGTACACAACTGAAGCGTGTAGAGTCGTGGTAATTGGTAGGCTAACACATAATGTAGGTTGGTAAATTAAAGTGAAAATGGGATTCCCAACAGCAAACCACTTTTCTCCTCTAAATAATATGTCCACATTGTTTACCAGTAGCTATCTTACCATCCAACGTCAGACTAAATTTATAGACCGTTCATGGGAGAGGAGTGGTGTGGGGCGACTATGATTTTTTTTTCTAACCAGATTTGTTTTCTTTTACCTGAAGATAATTGTTTTCAGCTAATACAATGGATACAGTTAGTTCTCATTATCTAAAATATCAGAAAAGGAATATTTTTAAGCTATTTGAGGATCGAAATTTGTTTCGAAAAGTAGGCGCACCCCAACATGAAATTGTCGGTCGCTAAGCTACTGCATCCTTTGAAATGGAGCAACTAGTAAATTAATCCAGTAGAGAAACATCTACGTCAATAGCACTTATAGACCACATTTATATCAATACAAAAGAAAGTGTTCTGGAAGTGGAGGTGGGTAGCACGAAACATTTGTTTTTATATTTTCTTTCCTCTGTCTTTGTCGTCTTTCCTTCTGTTTCTATTTCGTCTCCTTCTGCTCCATTCTTATGTGATCTCATATCCCTGCTCCATTCTTATGTGATCTCATATCCCTGCTCCATTCTTATGTGATCTCATATCCCTGCTTCATTCTTATGTGATCTCATATCCCTGCTTCAGCTTCCTTTTGTTTCTCGTTTCCGTTCACTTTTCAGACTGCTTGTTTGTTTACTCCTCCGATACTCAGCAACCATTTACCTTTTCTCCTCCTCTTATCATTATTATTATTAGTAGTAGTAGTAGTAGTAGTAGTAGTAGTAGTAGTATTTATGGGGCCTCTTAATGTCACTTACTCTTTTGGGGTTTTTTATGTTTTGGTTTTTTTTTCTTCTGCCAAAACCCTGCCGTTTTAGTGGTGTGATTAGTATCTCCCCTCTTAATATTTTTGTTCTTATATTTTTTCCTAAACGAAGATTTTATTCGCTGACATTTTATGTTGACATTTTGACATGGCGAACAACATTTATGGAGCCGAATAGTTCTCTGGTGTTTGTGGGTTACTATTATATTTTGCATTTTTACCTATGTAAAGTATCTTTTAACTGGGCTAATTTCTTAGCTTAGTGAAGCGTCCAGCCGCAGGCCGTCAATGTCGCTGACACTGGGTCGTCTGTTCGACAGACATGGCGAACCGACTTACATGGAAAAGCGGGCAGGCGTCTCATTCTTTTGATTGGCCTTTGTGTTATTGCATTAATGTACCTAAACGAGCTTCCTTTAGTGATTTTGTATTTAGTTACATACTTAGCTATTTATAAGTGTATACGTGTTTATTTTGTTTTGAACTTTTTGGAATGTTGGTGGGTCTTGTACATAATGTTATTTCGTTTAGAGCGGGTTAGGTTGTTTGTATTTGGGAGGGGAATTTTCTTTAGTCAGTGGGGGTGGGAACCTATCCCCTGGTGGGATTGATATAGCCTATCCCACTCCCAAAGTAGCCATGATTTTTCTTTTCCCATCCCAGACAGCCGGGATTCCACCTTTGTTGTTTTCTTATATGTCGCCTCTTTTTCTGATATGAATGCCAGGATAACGTTTTATGTAATTACCAAATTTTTGCTTTTGGCCTTTAGATATTCCGGGTATGTGCTTCACTCTTTCCTTTCTTGGTCATATTTTGGGCGTATGCTTAGTACATGTTAAGTTGTTACCGGAGTTGGGAAGATTATACTCGTTGCATCTGTGTCCGCATTTTCGTTACCCGGAATGTTGATGTGAGACGGAATCCATAAATATTTAACTATCTTGTTTTCTTGTTCTATTTGTTAGCAGGATTTTGTACGGGTGATCATAATTTGTCGACTTTGTGAATGGTCGGAGGCCAGGGATTGTAGGACACTGTCGCTCAGTCTTACCGCTTGGTTGATTGTGTATTATCTGATAACGTGTAAGTGCTGACATCAGCGGGATGTATTCTATTATGTAAATGGCGCACTCGTCTCCTTTCAAGCGCTATGTATGTGATATGACAATGCCAGTTGCTGTCGTATTAGGGTTTTTAGTTTTGGATCCGTCTTTGCAGATATGGGTGTAAGCACTGTATTCATTTTCCTTGTAAGTACAGATGCTCTCAGCCCTATCGGATCATTGTTTTTAATTTTTTAGTTGTTTGATGGTAAAGTCTACCTTTGGTGCTGTGCAAGTCCATGGTGAGTTTCGGAAATATTGTATTAAAAGTGCTGAGAGTTGCGCGATAAATTATCTTGTTTTAATGGCGCAATCGTTTGGTAGTCCCCTTTAGTGCGGGAAAGTTCATTGTGGGTTTTGGAAATATTTTATTTTTTCAGGTTTTTGTTTAAATTTTTTTTTTATAGTATATCTAGTTCATTTTTAGGTTCGTTATGATCTTTCCGGTAGGTATTGTGTTGTTCATGTTTGGGGGGACCTTTTGTCCACATCAGGTTGTATGCTTTCTGTAAGTCTATTGTTAGGGTCGTGCACTTGTTATGTGGCGCCTTTGTTAAGTTATCTAGGAGATGACCGACCAAGCTGTTATTGCCCGGATCGAGTAAATAATAAAATAACGTATAAAAGTAATGGATCAACACGAGCCCCGTATGCCAAATGTTACAATTTAATCAGTTACTTAAACAAAATGAAATCGAACATGACATTTGAATGATCCACTTTCTCTTAAAAATGCAATTACAAAATTTTTAAGAAATGCAATTAGCCGTTCTGTTATACCAACAAAACAAATTTCATCATAGAATCGAGTGAACGATCGAACCCATTTTGCACAAGACGCCTGCATAATCTGGTTGCTTCCGGTCCTCTCAAAGTCAACTTTGGTGAGTATTTCTTTTCCTCTTTTCTCTATCTCTCCAGCCTCTTTCGGCTCATCAACCGTCACGTGGTTGTCTATTTTCCTTTCCACTGCGCGGTGCACAGACGGAGCTATTTTCCACTTTAAATAAATAACAACGCAACCTAAATATTTGTCACGGGATTTTTTACTTCTGGGATCGAACAATAATCCCCACTCTTGTTACGTCAGATACCGTCTTATCGTTATTCAACAGAGCTATGACTAATATGGGTCAGTTCGCAACCTGACACTGATACACAACCCTGTTACCAAGAAATTAATGTATTTGTCAAGCAGCTAGCAAAATAAGCCGTACTGAGCTCCTGTGGGCTATAAATCACTAACTAGACCATGTGCCGGTCACATGGACCGATTTCTCGATTGAAAAGAATTTCACGACTTAATTACTCTAATGAATTAATGGACATCACGTCTTGTCCTAACTACATTATTTGCTAGCTAGCAATTCATTAGCATAATATTTCCTGACATAGTATAATCAATTATTAGCACACATGATACTTATCACTTAAGACAGATAAATTCACATTCACAAAATCTGTATCAGAAATAATGCATATTCCTTAGAATACATGATTCCTATAACATTTAGAGAAATGCATGCAAACCACTAACTTCCGAACCCACGAAAAATTGATGCATGAATTTAAAACCATTAAATTCAGCAAATAATTACAAATTTATATCAATGAACATATTGTAGGTGATTTAGACAACTTTGTGCTTTTTTTCTACGAAGCATAATCTCTCTTTTCCGTGTCCCTAAACTTCCAGACACCTGTCCCTTGGTCAATTTCTTAACGCAAAAAGATACTTGCTATTTTTCCATTTTGTGGACCCGTACTGCTGAAGAAATAATATCCCTATCATTAAAGACCGATTTGTCAACTTAGCTTGAGTTAAATAGGCTAGTGGTTGGTGGTCGGTTTCCAAAATAAATTTTCGCCCATACAAGTAGCGTTGGAATTTAGATATTCCGAAAATAAATGCCAGGCACTCTTTCTCAGAGACCGAATAATTGTGTTCTGCAGTTGACAATTTCTTACTAATATTTGCAACCAGAAATAAGTTTCCATCATGCTGTTGCAATAGCAATGCCCCTAAACCTCTGTCAGAAGCGTCAGTACGTAAGACAAGGTCCTTTGTCACGTCTGTTAATTTCACTACTGCGCCTGACGTCAACCTGTCCTTTAACGTCTGAAATGCTCTTTCACATGCGCCTGTCCACATATCCTTCGTCGGAGCCTTCTTCTTAGTCAAGTCGGTCAATAACTTAGCAATAGCTCTGAAGTTAACAACATACCGATGATAATACCCCGCCAGTCCCAACAAAGATCGAACTTGTTAGCGGTAGGTCGCACCACGTCTCTAAGATTGTCAGTGTTAGAGCAATCTGCGGTTAACGTGTCTTCGCCGAAGGTGTGACCTAGGTAGATCAGTTTCCTAAACCCTACATGGCTCTTAGATGGTCGTGCGGTAAGTCCATTCAAAGTACGATAAGTCCCGTCTCTCTAAGTCGCTCTGAGACCTTCTCAGCAAAATTATATGATCATCCCAAGTAGCTGCCGCTAATAGTAAGTCGTCCATGAATTTCGAAAGTTCATTTCCCATTAAAGGTTAGTGTAATTTTTTCGTCATACGGGTGAAGATACTTGAAGCATTCTGGCCCCAGAATGGCATGACTACCCATTGGTACGTTCCATCTGGAGTTGCAAATGCAAGTCTTGCTCTGTCTTCACTTCGGACTGGAATTTGCCAATACCCTTCAGACAGACCAATTTTCGGAAAATATTTTGCGTTGGTTACTCCGGCAAATATAGACTCTGGATCCAGTGACATTTTTTTTATTTCCTACAATCGACACAAAATCGATTAGTACCGTCCGTTTTCTGCACCAAAACAACAGGAGAGCTATACGCTGATTCAGCTGGCTCTTTGACTCCCAAGTCGATCATAACTTGATTTCATTTCGGACAGTTTCTAATTTCACGGGCTTTTGGTCCAGTAGCTGTAAAGACGCTTGAATAATCTTGGAGTATCAGCTTCACTTTCATACGGTGCTTTGACGTTAATGTCTCGTCAAAGACAACGCTGACGCAGGTTTCTTCCCTCGTCAAAGGACAGTTAGGAAGTACCTCAGCCTCTCCTCCGTTGTCGTCGGGTTCTTCAGTCACAACTGTAACAACCACGAACTCTGTGGGTATTTCTTTTTCACGACAACGATTACGTAAGTTGACATGATACAGTTTTTCTTTGTCTCCTACAGGTATATGGTAAGTAGTAAGTTTAAAGGCGGTTTCTGGCTCCAAGACACTCTTTTTCACAGGACAAATACAAACTTGCACGGTTCCTATATCTCCAGCCCCTCTACCTCCCCTCCCCTACCGTCCCCCCCCCCAAAAAAAGAATTATCGTCGAGGAGACTGGTAGTTCGCGTCAGAGCTTAATGATATTGGGAACATTTGTTGTGAAAGAGTATTTGTTATGAAAAATAGGGTCTTTGATCCAGAAACACTCCTTTATATTTACTACTGCGGTTTATAATAAAATGTCAGACTAAAATTGTCAAACTAAAATATAATATTACATAAAATGTCAGACTAAAACTTTAAACTTTTTCTCCTATTGTCAATGTATCAACAGCTGCTGTCAGAAATATTTCTTCATCATGTTGATACAAATAAAACTTGATTTATTTTTCTGCTACACCCAAACAACTCTTTCATCTTAATCTTGTTCAGCAGATACTTGCTATAAATGGAGTACACTTTTGATCGGTATAGGTCTATAGTTATTTTTGTGTACTTTTCTTGACTAATCGGACCATGAAAATTACTGAACTTTTCAGATAATATTTTTGTTACATCGTCAAGCAACTTGAAATATTGACTATCATTGGTTCGGATAAGAGAAAGTTTTAGCTTGTCAAATCCGCCTTTGAAGCAGATACCTGATACTTGTGAAACTGTAAGAGGTTTATTGTTTACGATTATTTGCTTTATTTTACTGTTCTTGTTTTCGGTTATTGTCAGTGAGTCGAGCATTATACATATTTTTAGATAAAATTTCAAACTATAATACAGTTCATACTTTTTTGTTAAGCGATACTGTACTGGCGCTCATAACACAATCGACTTGATATTTTTTCATGTACAATTTTCGTACTGTATCGGTAAAATATCAGTTAACATACTATTAATCACACGAAACTCTCTGATATGTTCGTCCATATCGTATTTCACTCCGCGCAGATACGATCGTATTTGATCAAGCAGTTTATTGTAAGTGCAAGTTGCAGTTTTACAAGCCGATTTCTTAGTTTCAAAACGAGGTTCAATCTTTTTACCTGCGTCTGCTGTTGTGACACCTACTTCAGATATTCTCAGCAAAAGCTGGCTTAAAGTTGCTCCACCTGACACAATATCTGAACTTGTCAGAATAACATGCATAAGATATTATTCTTAACAATTTACCGAAATGACGGTAAGCTTTTTTAAGCACCGAAGTTTTTTATGATAACATTTGTAGTACTGAATAAGCTCATCTTTCTCTGTTTCTTGAAGTGCCTCTGACATGTGGTTAAAATCTATCACTTGTCGTTTCATTATTCTAAAATTTGATAGTAAATGTTTTGTTTTTATCAGCAGAGACTCTATCAATTAGCACACGAAAATCATTATTTTTAGGATTACCAAGAAAATCTCTAAACCTATCATAAAACGAAGAAGATGTATCTCTGAAATCTCCATCAATTGATACTGATCCCTCAACATCGAAATGAGTTAGTATTTCATCGGTTATATCGTTTACGTATTCTGCATATCGATGCTCATATTTAACAATATAATTAATTACACCAGCAATGTCTCTGTATTCAAAATTATGTAATAACAAAAACTGCCTAACAATTGCATATGCTGTGGCAAATATTAATAGTCCGAAATTACTTTTAATACCATATCATTTACTGGAAAGTTTAGATATCTTGCAATCAACTCTTTTATATTTTGTTTAGGTTAGTATTTTTCCAGCTTCAATATTATAATTTTTACGTAAGAGTTTACTAAGCCTTTCCGTAGGAATATCATTAGATGTTATATAAGCGCTATGTTATTTCTGTCATTTCTTCTAACGTTTGATAAAATAAATCTTTTTCTATATCGGAGTATGACTCAACTCGTGATTCTATTTCTTTAATAAAATCACGTGAAGAATTAAGATGTGCGAAATGATATTTATCTTTTTCTTTATTTGTTAATGAGTCCACCAGAATATAATAAGCTGACCATAACAGGTCAGCATCAGCAATATCATTTGTTATTTCTAATAGCCTCTTTTTATCAGGATAGTCCAATCCAAATTCACGAAATAAACGACGTTTGGCGAACGTATCTCTTAATTTACGATTTTTTGAAAGTTGACCTTTTCCTGCTTCAGTTACCGGTAGTTTGTCAAGTTCGTCGTGTACTTTTTTGATTCGATCTTGTTCAGGTTTCTTAACACCATATGCTTTTGTTCTAATAAGATTCGATTTGTAAATTAACAACGAATTCTCTTTGATAATCTGAAGTAACGTATTTGACATCAACTTTTCAATTTGTAATCGTTGTTCCTCACAATCGCAAGGAGAACAGTATTTGCTGATTATATCAAAACCTCTTATGGCGTTTTTTAGTTGAGAACCTCTCATTCCCATTACTCTAACAAAATTGTCCTCATTTTCGTTTAGGTTTGGTGAATCTAAAGTCTTTTTTTTTTCATTTTAGCGATTTATTTTGCGGCTTTTGCTTCAGCGGCACCTTTTGGGTATAGCTGATCAACATCAGCTATTGCGATAACCATTTTAGGATTAAATATAAAATTATAAAACTCTTTTGCAACTCTGATCGATGGTGGGTCTGTTGACATTTTTATATATAACGGTCACATTAAATCGTCAACGGTATATATCTGAAACATGGTCAAACCCTGATAAGGACTCTCTACATTTACAACAAAAATTCTAAAATGCGAATACTTGTTTGTAGTTACTGCAGGATCAAGTGTCTATTGTTGACTTAACGATACATAAACGCCTGTTGCAGTACACAGCGTAGTCCAAGTTGTATCGTCCGCAGAGCCCTCTAATCTCCAGTTGTAAATACGTCCGTCGTTAGCGTTTAATCGACCTCGTAACTGAAATTTCCATATTGTTACGGCTTCTGGACATTGTGTCTTGATCCAAAAGTTAAATGTTTTTCCGTTAGTTGTCCACTCTGGCCCTTCAGAAGTCGCGCTGTTAAACGCAAACGCATAATTTGAATTATTTCCTGGATATTGTGTTGATGCAATTTCAATAAACCCCAACGATCATCTGTAGCGTCTACTAGATCTGGGGTGTGACCAACACTATTTTTAGCTCGTTTTATACTATCACCACTTGTTGCAACATTATCAACGTACTGTTTATTTATAGTGCACCTGTAGCAGATAAAAAGGGACAAACTATAATAAATGCGCTAAGAGATATTATAGCATACAAACCTAATAAATTTTGGACCGACCATGGATCGGAATTTTTTAATAAACAATGAAAATATTTAATGATAATTTGGTAGCTATCCATAAACGAAAGACAAACGTAAAGTTGAATAAGCCAGTATATGTTGGAGCTGCAGTTTAGATTTATCAAAGTGGTTGATGTACTGGTTCCATTATGATTTTGTTAAGGTCAAGTGGCCAAATGCTAAACTTTTTTACCGATACTGATTCGCTGATGAACGATATCGAAGCGGAAGATGCTTACCGGGATATTTACGATAATAAGGAACTGTTCAATTTGTCGGACTATCCTAAAAATAGCGGATTTTACTGCGATATTAACAAGAAAGTAATTGGAAAGTTTAAAGATGAAACAAATTTTCTTCCGATAGCAGAATTTGTTGGATTGAGAAGTAAAATGTATTGCTTCAAACCTGCTGATAAAAAGGTTAAGAAACATGCCAAGGGAATAAAGAAAAATGTTGTAAATAAAAAGTTGGGATTTGATGATTATAAATCGGCATTAGATGGATCTGTCAGCCATGTCAGAATGATGGCTATCAGATCGAATCGTCACAAGATTGAAACAGATGTAATTATGAAGTCAGGGCTCTGCAAATTTGATGATAAACGTTATTGTTATGAGGGAGTAGATACACTTGCGCCTGGACATCTTAAAACTGTTGAATTTGATCTTGGTGGACTCAGCTTTTTGGATTGGCTTTTATCTGGAGAGTAAAAAATATCTGACATTTTATCTAACATTTTAGTCTGACAATTTTAGTCTGACAATTTTACTCTGACATTTTATTATAAACCGCAGTAGTAAGTTTAAAAGCGTGTTTCTGGGTCAAAGACCCTATTTTTTATGACAAATACTTTTTCACAACAAATGTTCCCAATATCATTAAGCTCTGACGCGAACTACCAGTCTCCTCGACGATAAATGTTTTTCGGGGACAGGGGGGTAGAGGGACTGGAGATATAGGAACCGTGAAAGTTTGTATTTGTCCTGTGAAAAGTAGGGTCTTGGAACCAGAAACCACCTTTATACTACGGTAGATCTGTCCATCCTCCTTCTCCTTTACAACCAATGGTCCCCAACAAGAGACTTGAAGTTTATTGTGCTCAAACAGCAACATCAGCAACACATTGTCACCACCTCGAACTGTCGGTCCTTCGTCTTTCTATTGTAATACTTGGCTTGACGTCCCCGTACGCCTCGAGGATTCTTCTAAGCCAAGTCACAACTTCCTCCAGCTCGTTGCGGAGATCAACAAATATGATATATTGTACGTACTTCCTCGAATGACTGTTCATTCGTCCATAAATGTTTCAATACAAAAAGGGTCCTCTTGCTGTCCCCTCGTAAAGTAATTAAAAATATTAAAATCCTAAACTACCCTGTGGTACTTCCAGGAACGCGAGAAGTATCACGTGGAGTTATCGATCCCTATCCCTGTATCGACCTTCACAAAGCTTTCTCAGAGCTTGCTTCAGGGTCCCATTTAAGCGGTCTACCAGACTATTGGACTGCATGTGATACGGGATGGTAGTCAGATGTCCCATGACAGTAATCGGTTTACCTCGTTCATCACCTGTCTCACAAACTGCGTCCCCTGATCAGTTAGTATTTCCCGAGGAACACCAATTCTCGACTAAACTCCTAACAAAGCCTCGGCCACCCTAACTGAGTCAATTTTATTTTTAACGCAACGGTCTCCTGGTATCGGATAGCGCAATCAACTATCATTAATACTTGACGATTTCCACTCTCCGACGCAGGCTTTATCTGACCAATCAGATCCATCACCACCCTCCAGAAAGGCTCATCAATTAGTGGGGTGGTTCCTAATTGCACTAGACGATGGGAGGTTGTAGGTGCCAACCGCTGACACTTGTCACACGACAAACAAAACCTCTGCACAGCCACACACACACCTGGCCAATATAATTTCCTCACAAGCCTATCTCTGGTCTTCGCCAAGCATATGTGACTTCCAAGTAGCTCCTTATGTGCCAGCCTAAGAACTTCTGCTTGCTTAGATCTCAGCGCAATAACCTGTTTAAAGGTATCTGACCCTTTTCTGGCGTACCGGTACAAAATGCCCCGTTTAACACGAACTTCACTTCGTCATCTTGCAATTCCCGTACGGACCTGTCCTTTGCGTACTTACATACATTGGTGAGAGATAAATCTTCCTCTTGAAGTTTTCCCAACTCGCCAGGTAGCAAACTGTCTATGAACGAAGTCGGTGGTCTCAGCGGCTTCGACCCTGACTTCCGCTTCGTAGACCTCGCCTCAATAGACCCACGTGCACAGGCGTACAGGTCACAGGGTTAGGCTGTGGCAAGACATACCTACACACTAGGATCACTGCGTGAGACAACCCCGACAAACAAGCTGCTTCATTTCTCCCTTTCACATACGGGGAGTCTAGTACAATATTCACGACCGGGAGCGAATCTTTAGTCCTATTAGCAAACTGGACTTCCACCTTCTCGCCTGTGTAATCTCCAGGCTTGACATATTTATTATCTACCAAGGCCTGGTAAGTTGTCCATGATTTCGCCCTTGTCATTGAACATGGGTATAGTGATCTGTATTAGCCGTCTGTTTCAGATCGCCAACTTGTGGGTCGCTCTTCTTGACTCGGTTTCGATTCTCAGCCTCTCTATTCCATGTTCGCGTTCCCTAGCTCATTCCTCGGCTTGCAGTCTGGCTAACTGGAGCTCTTTCTCCTTCTGTGGATCTGCTGATTGTCTTTCTCTTTCTTTCTCTCGCTCCACTGGTTGTTTTTCTCTTTCTTTCTCTCGCTCCGCTGTTTGTCTTTCTTTCTCTCGCTCCACCGCTTGTTGTTCCTTGTGGTCTCTAACACTTCGCTTCACAAATTCAGCAAACTGAGCCCCTGCGTAACCTAACTCGCCCATCCAAATCGGCTTAAATTCTCAGACTAACAATCTGTTTGTCGCCATCCTGGTCTACTTCTACATTGTCACAAGAACTAAGTTCTCTACCCACTCTAGTTTTACTACACTAATCAACAATAGCTCACTTAAACCAGACTATGCCTTCCACAAACAATCAGTAAACGAGCAGTACACGGCCTGAATTCCCCCCAAATTCAGCTTAAAGCTTACACCCCAATCAAGGCGTAATTACTATTACGGGCTTACCTAATTAACTCTTCTCACAATGTAATACTAAAGTAATTTCCTCCCCGAATTCCAAAAATTCAGAATACGACCCTTTCTCCCCAACGTACCATAAGACAGCGAAGGCTCGTGTTACAATCCGTTACAATGTTATCATCACAGCATGAAATTAAATGTCAATAATCTCCATGAACTAAAGATACAAATGAGCAGACAATGGATCCACTCTATACTTCTTGATCAATAAAGAAATTATCAGTGTTTGGATAAATTACGTTCTATTCCTTATTTGTTCAGAATCTTAACTCGAATAAAATTTTCTAACTCCGAGACGAGCAGACACATTGTTAGGGTCATCCACTTGTTACATGGCGCCTTTATTTGGTTATCGTTACCTAGGAGACGATCGCCTAAGGTGTTCTTGCCCGGACTGAGTAAATAATAAAATATAATATGAAATTAATATACGGAATAACAGAGATCTGAGCAAAGATATAGAATAGAACAACAATGACATAAAGAAAATAAAATTGAAAATGACATTTGAATGATACACTTTGTCTTGGAAAATTGAATTAAAAATGTATTAGAAATGCAATTATCCGTTCTATTATACCGATAAAACAAATTTCACATTGAATCGAGTGAACGATCGAACCCATTTTGCACAAGATGCCTGCATAACCGGCTTCCGGTCCTCTCAAAATCAACGTTCCGTGACAGGTCAGAGTCGCCGTATTCCAGCCTCTTCCGGCTCAACCGTAACCTGGTTGTCTGTTCTCCTTTTCATAGATAAATAAATGGAAAAGGAACAAAGAAAAAACAAAATTAAATGTGAACTGCTTCCTTTTGGTGCGAACCGTTGCGAAGGCGAAGGCAAAATCGAATCATTTGGAAATATAGGGGAATTGTTATTTATAGCTGTTCATGACCCGTGGGAGTGCATGTTTGATAGTTACATACACGCTTAAGTAAACTTTTTTGACTTTTCAATTAATTTATGTAAGGCATCGAAAATATGAATGTTTACCTCATACGGTAGAGTTGCAACACCACACATAATGATATTTAAAGTTAAGTTACCATACTGAGTAAGGGATTGAAAGAGTTCGATGTGATGTTCCTGGTAATGAACGCAAGATCAGAAGTAGTTTTGCATACTTTCTACTGATCCACATCAACAAAGCGGTGATCCAGTTATATTCTTTGTAAATAGATGTTATGTGAACTGCAATTTGTTGCAAGTCAGGCATGAAGAACTGAAATTTCCTTCTTCCCCAATAAAAGGTTCAGAGTACATTATTGTCGCGAGTATTTAATGTGACTTTGAAGTTGCTAATGGAGTCTATTTGAAGGGTCACAATATATATTACATTCCACCCTCGAATGGTCGAAGGATGACGAGTGGTAATAAAGAATTGTTGAAGCCTGTACAGACTGGAAATTGTTTACATTACGTAAATCACAGAATTATAACCAGAGATGTTATAAAGGGCAGGCTTTGAACCAGTTGTCATTTTATATAGTAAGTTTGTGTTTTTGTCGTCTGGATTCAAGACTTTACGATCTTGTTTCTTGGTGTAGAGTTTCCATATATACTAATTTTGTTGCACATGTCAACTGCTGGCTCCCTTATTTTAAAATTTGGAGTTCTATTTGCTCAGGTAATGTGCAATTGTCCCAAACTACATTACGATTTTATGGATGCAAATTTGAAGATCTGTGCTAAGAACGATCCAAGACGAAATTCTGTTGAATGTCTCGCCTGCTTCGCCTGTACAGTACATAATTAAAAAAAAACCAATTTACTTCTTGTGGGTGCTAAAAATAAGACGAAACACATACATACAGCATTGTCTAATAAATCTGAGCTACACGCAATTCTGTTTACACAGTCCAGCTATTGCGGTAAACCTTTCTCTACTTCCTTGAGAAAGACATTTAAAAAAGAAGAGGTACTCCTGTACTTCAAGAAATACCGGTGTGTAAAAAAGACAAAAAAAAAAAAAAAAAAAAACCCGTCTGATAAAGAGGACTATCTGGTGTCCTCAAATAACAACTGCTGAAACCATATCCGTTTCATTGTTGAATATTATTACGCCATTAGAAACATCCTAACATTCTCTCCTAATTCTTTTAGCTTAATTGGGAATGATTCTGAAGCTACTATTGAAAAAGTCCAAGTAAATGATTTAATTCACCAATAATAACACTCAATTTTGTGCGGTACTGTAATATTTTAGAGCGCTCCAGGATTTTGATGTAGTGTTGTTTGTAAACATACTTTATTGTCAATATGCTCGCAATGAAACTTTGGACACTAATTAATTAGTCCGGCTCACGGAAATCTCAAAAGATGACTTATTTTAATCAAAATCTTTACTATACACAAAAAAATGCAGTAAACTTATAATTACAAAACCTTAGGGTCATGAATATGTAAGCATTTAATTTTTGAATTAATTCCGATCAAATGCAGTTTTTATTCTTATATGAAAACGTGTATTGTTGTAATAAAGATTATGGTTGCTAAGTAAGAGTCGTCATACCATTTGCATTGCACAAGTGTATTATAATTTTTCTTCTTATATTCTAAGCTAGCGAATTCAGTATTCAATAACACTGGACAAGTACAGACATGAAGAAATTCTTTGTCAGCAAGTTCTCCTCTGCTACGTTATCAGTCCGTCATGAAAAATGCCACTACAGCAAATTTCTCTGTGATGACGTCTGTATATCTGAAGAACAGGTATTGGAAAGGTTATGAACTTCGAAGTTAAACGGAAGCTAAAGTTCCCAGGCCGGCAACTATATTTGGAAACGAAGATATTATATTACGGTTAATAAATTTTCGTAAAACTCCGGAAAATAGACCTTGTAAATTTTCTTAATGTTGATGCATGGGTTAAATTCATTTTGCCCTTGTTTGGAAACAATTATGATTCTCCGCTCTCCAGAGTCACATTAAAGCAGCGCCAAAGCCGTTGGCCTTCATGATGAGAGATCACTATTTCTTTACAGGTTAAAAACAAAAATAGCAATGCAAATAGTTGAATGTTTAAAAAGACTGGGATACACTTATTTTGGAGACAATTCGATTCTGGTCTCTTAGAAGGTTTGCGGCATTTTTTATTTTTGCATTATTTAATATTAATTTTAAAATAGTGTATTATGGATTGTCATAATTTGATTAAGAATTTATATGTACTTTAATCATAGAATTAATTCATGTGCAGACGATTTCGCTTCAAACTTCATGCTCAGTAATAATTAATTTAGAATTAAAATATTTTCAAGTTACATAGCATACTAGTTTGGTATTTTAGGTCAAACATTCAGTAAATTAATTGGTATTATCCGAAATATTGAATTCTTAAGCATTTTGGCTATTGTTAATTTATTCGGTATTTAATTCTTTACATTATGTTCTGAATTACAGAACTTCTAGAATTGTATGAGGTTGGTTAGCTTGAAGGACTCTTCTTATTTTTATTTAACTTTTATATATAAAATTTAACAGTTTATGTATATGTATTTCTATATCCGGATTGTGATTTTGTATATCAAGAATTCTATAATTTCAATAAAATAGTTTACCTTTAGACTTCGTAATGAGAGTTCGTCCTTTCTTTACAGTTCTGACCTGTATCTGTTATCAACCCAGCGATGTAAAGTAACAACATCATTGCGGGGAATGATGCCTCCGTAAAGAAGGCTGGAACTCTCTGTTGTCTTTCTATCGATTCAAGAGTACCGCCAATAAACTGGGCATAAATCCTCATCCCATAATAACTACCGGCCAAAATTTTCATAACAAATATGAAAAAGTAGTGTACATATACACATCTATTTTCGACACTTATGTGACAGCACATCATTTAGGCTCTCAGGAATAACGATGTCAATGGTTCTGTGCAAATCGCCTTGCATTGTAAATATATTTTAAAATGATCAAAATAATTTGTTTTTTGTCTAATTATTTTATTGTCACCACCTTTCAGTATCAATTCTGGTATTACATATAAAGCAGACAGCGTTGCTAGAAGGGTCATAAGTTTTCAAGAACTTTGGAAATGATATCGCTGTTTTCGGCATATTGATCAAAAGTGAAGAAACGCCCGTTTGCTATCATCGTACATGTTACGATGAGATTTTTCTCGTAACCTTCTTCTCACTTCTTGCTATGAGAAGGAAATACTCATAACTTAAGAAATGTCTTTGCCCATGGTTAAAGAGAGAGAAAGAGAAGGAAAGAGTTCAGGCTCTCTTAACAAAAGGGTGTCTCTCATAACGGTGTAGATACGTCTACATCTTGGGGAAAGTAACGATGCGAGACGTAACGGAGTTCACTGTAAGGAAAGACAGAGTCTTCTGATTCTCGATGAATGAACTGATTTTGAGCAAGCTTGTTCTCAATTTATGCACAATTTTGAACGTATCCTCACGGCCAAGTATGGACATTCGTCTAGGTACTTTTGTGTTCATTCATTTCGAATCAGAACGAGGCTCCCGTCTTTCTTACTGAAACTGTCTGCGTCTGTGTACGTCATGAGACATACAATTCTGCTGCGTCGGCTTATTCGTTTTTAAGAAACGCGTGAATCTTCTATCTTACTCATCCAAAAGGAATTTGCCTGTTCGGCATAACTTACAGCCGAGTCTAAAAATTGCTGACTTTTGGAAACAAGGAAAATGTATTTTATAGTACAAGAGGTTTGTTCACTTGCTCGTAAAAGCGCAATCTTTATTACAATTAGTATACAGTTGTAGTACAGAAATAAATAAAACTACTCTCAATATATTTTAGTGGAAAATTACTTTCAATATTATTTAATGAAAAATTACTTTTAATACAATTTAGAGAAAATTTTATTCTTAATACTTTTACTCAAAAATTCTGTCCTAATAATACATATCAGAGTTTAAAAAGGTGGAGACACCGTAGCCATAGCGCTATCCACGATCTAAATTGTGTAGAGCGCATTGCATAAGGTTGAAGAACTTCTTCGTCGACGTAAACTGCATGAAGTTTGCAAACACTACATATGAATGACTGGAAAGGAGAGACGTAAATTGTTTGCAAACACTACATATAATGATTGGAAAGGAGAGGCGTAAATTGTTTGAAAACACTATACATGAATGACTGGAAAGGAGATATGTCATATTTTTTTTCAGATATTTATGGTACAACCACGCCACTGACATTTTCAATAAAGTGTTTAATTTTACCTGAAATAAGATTCATTGATAGTATCTTTTACGAAACCAACACCTGCCTTATTTTACCATCACGGAGAAAAATGTATTATAATTGATACTATCGTCTCATGCGAGACGATATAAATTATTCTTTTTCTTACACTCTCAAGAAAAGATCTAGGAAGGATGGGCAACCACACCATTTTACGTTGGTGGATCGGCTCCCGTCATGATTGTTAGGCTTATTAGAATATGTATACATCGAAAAAGAACAACAGCTCTTTAAATTTCATTGTATTGTCCAGTAGTATAATTAATAATGGTAGGAAACTTGAAATTGTCAGGATTACCGAACGTCCTCATTCATAAGTAAGGTCTAACTGCAAACTGCACAGACTGGCAGGTCATAAGTCAGGTCTAACTGCAAACTTCACAGACTGGCAGGTCATAAGTCAGGTCTAACTGCAAACTTCACAGACTGGCAGGTTATAAGTCAGGTCTAACTGCAAACTTCACAGACTGGCAGGTTATAAGTCAGGTCTATCTGCAAACTTCACAGACTGGCAGGTCATAAGTCGGGTCTATCTGCAAACTTCACAGACTGGCAGGTCATAAGTCAGGTCTAACTGCAAACTTCACAGACTGGCAGGTCATAATGGTATGGCAGATCTGGGTCTATGCAGTTCGTGGCAACTAATCAGCAGCACAAACAACAGAGACTCTGATCATAGTAGATAGAAAGATGAGTGGATTGATGAATAATATTTCCCACCCATATATCTTTTGATATGTATGTGTACCTACCTACCATCTACCTACCTCCGTACCTGCAGAGAGAGAGAGAGAGAGAGAGAGAGAGAGAGAGAGAGAGAGAGAGA
>JAECUM010026769.1:0-40863 GCA_016617855.1 Megalonaias nervosa | reverse complement strand
ATTCCCACAATGGAAATAAATTTAAAAATAAAACTGTTTACAACAGACTAACACGTGGGTTGAACATGACCTTGGTAATGACCAATCATTTTCACTCAATGTTTACAAAATCAGAACCAAGGTCAAGAACTAGGTCAGCTAAAAATCAAATGTAGCAATTGAACTGCGTTGTTATCATGTCAAAACAGAAAACTGAACCTTCCGAAAAAAAAGTCATATCCAGTGAATAAAGATATCATTACAATAACGTAATGAAATAAAAATAAAATAAAAGAAAATTTAAAACTGACACAAAAGCAATTAAATTACATATACATAACACTAGGGATTGGTAAAAAAGTGGCCTTTATGTGCCACAGTTATCCAACCAGGCAAGCCATGAGGTGAATGATGGAAGAAAAGCAAGGATTATCAAGAGACAGCTGATGCAGAAGCAGTATTTAGAATTTTGAGGAAACAAAAATAACATTATGTAGGTTTTTGTTTATAATAAGTTTACACCTACCAATAATTTAATCTCTGAACTCTCAGACTTTGAAGATAAAAATACATTGATTTATGCAAACAAATAAATGTAATAAAGGTTTCCTGACCATTATGTATGTATTTGGGACCCTGTACTTACCATATTGATTAAGTGACTACTACATAAAGGATACTGATATAGCAACATGATTGTACAGACCTACACTGTCTAGGTGGTGGTCAGCAAATACTACTGGTGGGTATCACTAGAATTTTCACATTATGATATACCCTGATATAGGAGAGTGTATTGCAATACTGCATTTGCAATTTATTGTATATTTCTTAAAGAGATATTTAAAAATACATCAGTGGGAGAAAAATTATATTGCCACAGTGGTAATAGAACCTTTAAAATGCCTAAAAACAAACTTTAAACAAAACAATGTTGGCATGAATTATCAACTTTTTAAAATTAGTTTTCCACATATATCCTACAAATTATTATTGTCTGAACTTAAATCAACTGTTGCTATTTTGATATTCTGTTACCCATATAGTACTGTATGGCTTTTACATTCTACAACAAGCTTACATATTTGATATTCTGTCACCCATATAGTACTGTATGGCTTTTACCTTCTACAACAAACTGACATATTTGATATTCTGTCACCCATATAGTACTGTATGGCTTTTACATTCTACAACAAACTGACATATTTGATATTCTGTCACCCATTTAGTACTGTATGGCTTTTACATTCTACAACAAACTGACATATTTTTTGGGAAAACAGTTGGTTAAATAAAGTAATAAAATTGTTTAAGTAGCAATTCTAAATCTCAACGCAATCACAATCATGTTCAAAAATGATGGAGAAATCAGGCACTAATGAATGTCAATTGCAAAATGAAACTCTTATATCTACTCCCAAAACAGAGATATCCTCTCTCATATCTACTCCAAAAACACAAACATCCTCTCTCATATCTACTCCAAAAACACAGATATCATTTTTTTATCTACTCCAAAAACATAGATATACTCTCTCATATCTACTCCAAAAACAGATATCCTCTCTCATATCTATTCCAGAAACATAGATATCCTCTCTCATATCTGCTCCAAAAACAGATATCATTTCTTATATCTACTCCAAAAACATAGATATCCTCTCTCACATCTGCTCCAAAAACAGATATACTCTCTCATATCTATTCCAGAAACACAGACATCCTCTCTCATATCTACTCCAAAAACATAGATATCCTCTCTCACATCAACTCCAAAACCAGATATCCTCTCATATTTACTCCAAAAACATAGATATCCTCTCTCATATCTGTTCCAAAAACAGATATCATTTCTCATATCTATTCCAGAAACATAGATATCCTCTCTCATATCTGCTCCAAAACCAGATATCCTCTCATATTTACTCCAAAAACATAGATATCCTCTCTCATATCTGCTCCAAACACAGATATCCTCTCTCAAATATATTCCAGAAACATAGATATCCTCTCTCATATCTACTCCAAATGCAGATATCCTCTCTCACATCTGCTCCAAAAACACAGATATCCTCTCTCATATCTACAGATATCCTCTCTCATATCTACTCCAAAAACACAGATATCCTCTCTCACATCAACTCCAAAACCAGATATCCTCTCATATTTAATCCAAAAACATAGATATCCTCTCTCATATCTGCTCCAAAAACAGATATCCTCTCTCATATCTATTCCAGAAACATAGACATCCTCTCTCGTATCTACTCCAAAAGACATAGATATCCTCTCTCATATCTGCTCCAAAAACAGATATCCTCTCATATTTACTCCCAAAACATAGATATCCTCTCTCATATCTACTCCAAAAACAGATATCCTCTCTCATATATGTTCCCGAAACATAGATATCCTCGCTCATATCTGCTCCAAAAACATTGATATCCTCTCTCATATCTGCTTCAAAAACAGATATCCTCTCTCAAATCTATTCCAGAAACATAGATGTCCTCTCATATCTACTCCCAAAACATAGATATCCTCTCTCATATCTGCTCCAAAAACAGACATCCTCTCTCAAATCTATTCCAGAAACATTGATATCCTCTCTCATATCTACTTCATAAACATACATCCTTTCTCATATCTACTTCAAAAACACAAATATCCTCTCTCATATCTGCTCCAAAAACAGATATCATTTCTTATATCTACTCCGAAAACACAGATATCCTCTCTCATATCTGCTCCAAAAGCAGATATCCTCTCTCATATCTATTCCAGAAACATAAACATCCTCTCTCTTATCTACTCCAAAAACATTGTCACAGAATAAGGCAAGAAATAACTTGGTTTCGCCTTAGAACGATTTGATCATTTTTGTCGTACATGCGTACAATATTACCAAGGGTGGATAATTGTTTTTCTAGTTAAGCAACTGAACTAGCATGTACCTTGTTGTAGATCGGTTGCGGCAAGAGACACTAAAAGCACGGTATGCATGGGTATTTTACCCATACTAAGACTCATTCTCCTGGAGATTTAAGGCAAGTTTCTTATCTAATTGACACATTGGCCTTTTGGATCTTGTCAAGGAATGTACACTCGCCATTTTTGTTCTACAGCCATAGGGGTAAGTGTTACATTTTTATTTTATTTTATATGTGAAGCATATAGAGTTTTAATGTTGTAGCGTGAAATGTTGCCTTTACCACTATGCAGATTTGAAACGTGAACTTTTGAATTGTTACAAGCTGCTATTAAGAGTTTAATTTAGTAGCATGTATCTGCAGATTTTAATTCCGTACCTGTTATTATGACCAGTTTGGTTTTATTTTAGCTGTGCGTGTGTGTGTGCGGGTATATCAGGCTGTCAGTCTGGCCATCTGAATGGGGATGGAAGCAGATGTGACCATTAAGGCCATACAAGGATGGAAATGCTGATTTGTAAACTTGTGCGCATGGTGGATCCATGAAGGGGGTGTGTGGCCAATACAGGTTTGGGCCAGCCCAAGAATTCAGGAGAACTGTGTGATTTGACAATGGACACGTGAACCAGGTCAAAATGTTTCATTTGCAAGTTTTTACAAATATTTACATGAGTCATACATGGCTTTGAATCATACAGGCTGTACAAATGACTGAGTCACGAGTCATGTGTTTGGTACAATTGTTATGTTGATTCAATTGATCATATTTGTTTCAACTGATGATGTTGTTTCAATTGAGTACAATTGAGTTACCTTCATTACATGAGATTATATGAATCTTACCTTCATTACATGAGATTATATGAATCTTACTTTCATTACACGAGATTATATGAATCTTGCCTTCATTTTTGAATATATGAATCACATTTTTGTTTTCCCATTTGTGATTGTTTGTGTTAAGTAATCGAATGAGTTGTATGTTTGGAGCATGAAAGAATCACACTGTATATGTTGCAGAGAATATACATATTTTTATTAATTCATTTCATAAACTTCCATCTTTCATCACATTCTGTTGTGTTGTCATTTAATCCAAGCATCCATTCAGGTCAAACCCTGTTACAAACATTGATATCCTCTCTCATATCTGCTCCAAAAACATATCCTCTCTCATATCTATTCCAGAAACATAGATATCCTCTCTCATATCTACTCCAAATGCATAGATATCCTCTCTCACATCTGCTCCAAAAACAGATATCCTCTCTCATATCTACTCCAAAAACATAGATATCCTCTCTCATACCTACTCCAAAAACAAAGATATCATTTCTCATCCTCTTTCATATCTGCTCCAAAAACACAGATATCCTCTCACATATCTGCTCCAAACACATAGATATCATTTCTTACATCTACTCCAAACACATAGATATTCTCTCTCATATCTGCTCCAAAAACACATATCCTCTCTCATATCTACTCCAAAAACATAGATATTGTCTCATATCTACTCCAAAAACAGAGATAACCTTGATATAGTGGAAAAATCTGCAGAAAATGCAAGATAATATTAAAAAGTGAGCAAGAAGTCAAACTGTCATTTAACTTTAATTTCTTTTAAATCTCTTTAAGGGAAACCTCAGCATGTGAGTGAGTCCATGCTACATGAGGTAGGTCACTGTTTAATTCCCATCTTTTTCACTCAGGCAATGTTAGCAACTAGGATGAGATGATGTTTGCAAATGCTGGCACTCATGTTTGTTGTTCCACCCAAGAACTTCACTGCCACACTACACCCAAACAAATGGCAAGGTTATCATTTAATTGTACAGCTTTCTCTGAAACTTTTAGCCAAAAATTCTGCCTGACAAGTGGTTTAACTGTTTTATATGGTGTTTTATATGGCACTAACTCAAGAAAGACTGAAAGCTCTATATCGGCCAGGCAGTACTTCAAATAATCTCTTGAGGTCATATCTTTCACAAGTATTTTTCTGGTCTTGGAACAGGCATTGAATAAGACACGCAATTCAAAGGAAACAAATAAAGGCTATTCATTAGCAATATACTGTGGTACACATACAAGAGGATAATGACATACTGTTTGAACCATTACTAAATGCAGGTTTGACTGTAAGGCATGTTTTTGATAAGTGAGATAAACCATCGGTTGTAAAATACATACCATTTTTGTCTTTCTTTTCTGTCTTTATGATGGAAAAGAAATCCTCAGGATTCTCATCTTTCAATCTCTGTTTCCAGTAAAGAATGTAACTGGAGAAGGTTGAATGAGAAAATACAAATTATTACATTAATACTGTATCAGTTATTTTTCCTATGTATCAATAATTGTAGGTAAAAAGAAAATTATCATAATTTTGAGCCAATTCTTAAGTATGAAAATTTTGTATTGCTTTATATTGTTTATTACAAGAAATATGTGTGATATAATAAAGCAGAAAAAAAATAATGATTATTTTTATGGACTGATAATGTATGAAAAATTAGAATGTAGGAAGAATTAGGGTACATGAAAAATCTGAGTGTAGGAAGAATCAGTGTATGTAAAATTGAGTGAAGGAAGAATCAGAGTATATAAAAAATTACAGATAATAAGTATTGTATGTTAAAATTCCTTTTATCTAGGCAATCAATGTTCAACATAAGATTACATTAAAAGTAATCAAAATACCAATTCAGCCAATTAGCCATTATTGCACTGTAATATTAATTACCTTTCTATTGAATGGTAAAGAATGTTACTTGTATACAACTGGAAGCAGTATCAAAGCCTAAACAGAAAGTACAATTTTTATTCACTTTAGTCTAGTGGCTTTTGCATGGATGACAAAGTTAAAAGGAATGATATGGCACGTTCTGGAAAGGTCACTTGCACTAAAAATGAGAGTTATTTTATTCAAGAACATCTTTTAGGATTAAAAAAAGACACATAATCTATGCTATGTCAAAGTTAAAGCTTAACAAAAGTAGAATAATATTTTTTGTAGGTTTGCTCCCAGCTATTTAAATGAATTTCATTATAAATGTTGGAAATATGTAAAGAAACCATTACATTTATTGCATAATACTTACTTGATGAAATAAATTAGGATTACAACACTAACTTGCAAATCCATCCCTCTGAAGATTGATTTTAGCAACAAAAGTTTAAAAGTTGTCTGCCTACAGATGAATCGGTGCCAAATCCCTTCCATAAGTCAGTTACTTGAGTCGATGTACATAATTTCAGGTTGTAATGTAAATGTGGGAACGCTCGGAGGGTGCCCACTTAAAAAAGAATCTATTTCTTCTTCAAATACATTATCCAATCATAAATACTTTAGGAGAGAAGTAAGGAGATGGAGGGAGTTACATGCCCTTACCCAAGAGTAGGCCTAGTCTCAGATCCTTTATGTACACTGAGCAGCTCAAAATCTTGTCAGAGTTATGGGCTATGGTTAATATTTAGAAATGCCTGGATGTGGCTTTTTTTGTGGAAAATTTTTCCTCGTGCAAAAGCAATGAAAGTAGCCTGTTGTGTTGCTGCTATAATGGTCCCACCATATCAAACTGGGCCCTTTTAGGATGAAGGTTTCTGAGGTAAAATCAACAGAAAGTCATCTCTACCCTTTATTCCATGGCTTTGATAATGCCAGTAAGGAACAGTTACACCTGAATGATATCTAATGGCTACTACCATAAGTTCATGAACTGATACCCATGAAAAAAATCATTTGGTCATAGGCCAGTAGATAACCCACTGTACCCAGGATACATACAGCAGTTAACCCACTGTACCTAGGATACACACAGCAGATAACCCATTGTACCCAGAATATATAGCAGGTAACCCATTGCACCCAAGATACACACAGCAGATATCCCATTGTACCCAAGATACAGGAATTAACCACTGTCCCCAGGACACACACAGCAGATAACCCATTGTACCCAGGATACACACTGCAGCTAACCCATTGTACCCAGGATACAGCAGATAATACACTGTACCTAGGATACACACAGCAGATAACCCGTTGTACCCAAGATATACACAGCAGATAGAGGTGACCCATGGGACTGGTCAAAACTGGCTGCTATATTCCATATTGACACAGATGGTTGTCCAGTATAAAGTGATCCTCCTGAGGATTGGTAAAACGTGACTTGTATGTGCCACAGTCATGAAACCAGGCAAGCCATGAGGTGAATGAAAGAAGAAAAGCACGGACTATCAAGAGACAGCTGATACAGAAGCAGTATTTACAACTTTTAGGAAACAAAAATGACATTATGTAACTTGTTTGTTTATTAGTTTACCCTTACCAATAAGTTAATCTCTGAACTCTCAGCCTTTGAGACATAAAAATGCATAGATTTATGCAAACAAATAAATGTAATAATAAGGTTTCCTGACCATTATGTACATTAAGTGTTTGTATTTGGGAACTTTCTATTATAACCATTGACCATATTGATCAGGTGACTACTACATAAAGGTGTGTGTGTGTGATTTGGATTTTTAACGTAGCTTTAACAATTTTTCAGTCATATCACTACGATGTCTGCAATGTGGCAGATTATAGTGACGTCTAGCACTGGGGCATCATGCCACAGACATGTAGCATGATGTCCCACCCAGTCACATTATCCTGACACCAGGCCGACCAGTCCTAACACTAACCTCTTAATGCTGAGCGCCAAGTGAGGCAGCTGTTAGTGCCATTTTTGTAAGTCTTTGGTATGACTTGGCCGGGGATCGAACCCACGACCTCCCGCATCCTTGGCGGACACTCTAACCACTATACCACCGGAGCGGTCACTACATAAAGGATACTGATATAGCAACATGACTGTACTATGCGACACTGTCTAGGTGGTGGTCAGCAAATACTACTGGTGGATATCACTAGAATTTTCACATTATGATATATTCTGATATACAAGAGAGTATTGCAATACTGAAAAGCATATTGCAATTAATTATATATTTCAAAATTAGATCTTTAAATATATATATTGTATCCAAGATACACACAGCAGTTAATCAATTATACCCAGGATACACATAGCAGATAATCTATTGTACCCAGGATACACACAGCAGTTAATCAACTGTACCCAGGATACACCCAGCAGACAGTCCATTGTACCCAGAATACACAATGCAGATAATGTTGTATCCAGGATACAAATATCAGATAATCCATTGTACCCAGGATACACACAGCAGTTAATCAACTGTACCCAGAATACACACAACAGATAATTCATTGTACCCAGGACACACACAGCTGATAATTCATTGTACCCAGGACACACACAACAGATAATCCATTGTACCCAGGATACACACAGCAGATAAACAATTGTACAGAGGATACACACAGCAGATAACCCACTGTACCTAGGATGATAGTGCTTCAGCTGAGATATTGAAGTTTCCTTGTTTTTGTGGTAAAACTAAATGGCAATGTTTGCTACTGTTAACACTTTAAGGCCCTTATGAGTCCTGTCAATGCTCTTGAGGTGAAGTGTCCAACCAGAAGAAAGGATTCACAACAAATGACTTATTTCACACAAACTGGGGCCTGTTCTTAGCAATGAAACCTGAAGCTGTCATGAGTGAAACTGAACCATTGTGGCTAGACTGCAGATAGTTCAGACTAATCAACAAGGTGTGTAACTCACTGATTCGGAATGCTGTAGCTAAACAACTAGGAATCAGGCTTTGAAGGTTAGATGAGTCAAGGTGGCTAGATACTGGACCTTACTCAGCAATGTCAGAATGCATGGTAGATTCCATTTTGGACACGGGGCCCAAAACCTTCAGTCAAGACAAATCCAAGTTTACAATAAGGTTTTAAGGGTCTTTTTTTGGACTATATCCTCCCTTTCATGATGTCAAAACATGAATGACATTATGGAATGGTATCCTTTGATAGTGATGAGAGTTAATTTCTTCTCTTCAAAGAGCCAAAGAAGTTAGTTACATGTAGCATGAGAGTTAATTTCTTCTCTTCAAAGAGCCAAAGAAGTTAGTTACATGTAGCTATCTGTGGTACCAAGGTTTTCAAAAGAATGGTGTATTTTTGTATCCACCAATGGGAATAAACTCTCCATTACCTTTGTATGCTTTGAAACTGGTGGGCCTTCTTTGTTCAAGTGATTATATCACTTGGAATTCCCCCATAGAAATACTTACCCTACCAGATGTTTACCACAACTTTATAATAATTTTAGTAACAGATTTTATCTTGTTGACAAAATCAGAATCTTCAAGAATGGAAGATTCCATTAAGTCTTAGTATTTCCAATTGTGACCTAGGTCAAGGAGAAGGCTTTATAATCTTTAGAGAAATTATTCATTCCTGCAATAACATCTGAAGCAGAAATCAGTCTTATTGTTTGTTCAGTGTTTGATTTGGATTTATTTATTTAATCAAATTATTATTCACTAAAAATACTAAGTGCTCTTAAATAATATTCTTGGATAGAAACATTAATTTGGAATAATAGTGAATTCTGACATCTTGGACTATATTATTGTGATTAACTTAAAGACTGTTAGTACATCATCACACTTTAGACTACTGGTACATTTAGTAAATTCAAGACTACAGGTACATTAACACCTTCACTGGAATTTAACCAGAACTTTATTCATTAGAACTCATGATAGAACTATTTGGGATTTAATTTGCAATACTGTTAAGTTCTTTTTAAATTTTCATTTTGTATTCAAGGAAAATAAATTATTTATTGAATTTTTACAAAACTTGTTGGTTTTCACTCCTTTCTATTACTTTGTTTAAGATCATAGAGTTGTAATAATTGTCACTGGAAAAAGAAAATCATCTAATAGTCTCATGACCCAAGATGATGTGATAAACTGCCACAGTGAGGGGATCTAATAGGCAAAGAAATTCTTGGACCGAGATGCAATTTTTGATAGAACCGCAGACATCACTGAGACTATTTTCAAGACACTTCATGAGGGAAACTGACCTTGTATAAATTTACATGTATTTTGAACTCTTTGTTTGAGTTGGTAAAATGCTTGGATGCAATCATATTCAATTTGTCCTTGTTGACAATAAATCCATGGTGAGGCAGAAGTGAAACAACTGATTTCATGTCTCGGTCTATAGTATAACTCACCTGCAGCTTCTGTAGAATATTGTCTGGAAGTAACAGATATGGAGGTGGCTCTGAAGTGCAACACAACTTTTTACATAATTCTTATGAAGACTCAGGTACTGATATCCAAAGCAATGGAAACAGCTCTGAAGTGGTACACCATAATAACCTTTACTGTTCAGGTATACCAATTATGGGCTCTCCAGTGCACCGCATTCTGTGCAAACTTCACGAATTTCCTGGAAGTTGTGTTGATTGCAGTAGTTATCTTGATGATCTAAACTGATTGCAAAATCTGATGACTTCAGGCACATGGAGCACAATCAAGTAAAATCCTTGTGCAAGTTCACATTTTTAACAATTTTCATGGCCCTTGTGTGAGAAGATTATTTCTTGCTGCAGAACACTGTGTCTGAATATGTCTTGGATGTCTGTAGCAATAACAGAGGGGTGCTGAACAAGATTTGCCCTCTAAGATGATTCATATGGCCCACGAGTCATCAGGCAAAGTCTTTCCCATTCTGGAGCAAAGCATTTGAGTTGTCTCCCCACAAGGAAATGGTAGTATGAGCATGGATTCATTTTCTGCAAGCTAGAGGCCAACAGGGAGATGGAAGCAATCCTTATCTCCCCGTGGTTTGCTATCAGTGGCCCCTGGAAATTGTATTCTTGGCTGAGGAAAAGGCTTGTAGGAGTGTTTCCTCATTTGGTGTGCCCTAAGGAAATTCTCTGGTCTCTCCTCTAAAATCAGGGATGAGTTCTAGGACTCTGAGCTTGTATAAAGTCTGCTTTTTTTGGGTAGTCTATTTCAGGACCTCCCTGGAAGACCAGACATGACTGTTATCTGAGTGTGGCTTTTATACCATTCCTTAGTATTGCTCAAATGATGTAAAAGCACAAGTAGAATAAACTTTGCAATGTCTCAAAGAGATCATGTTTTCTCGCATGTGCAAAAGCAGTAACTAATGTATGAAAGGGATCTGGCATCAACCCCTCCACCCAAGGGGAGATCACTCTTTTCCAGTACTTTTTTTCTTTGTAATTCACTTACTTTTTGTCAGAAAAAAAGGTATTGGTCCATGGAAGTAGATATTAGGTCTGATGCATGTAAAATTTAAAAAACATACACTTACTCGAAATGTTAATTTCTGATTAAAAAAATATGGTTGAATAAAATGCTGATTATTTTTTATTTATTTTTGCACACACAATGAACGTTTACCTTTTTAAATCAGGTATGAGGTTAACATCAGCAATAACAAGTTTATGATTTGCAAAAAGATGCTGCAATAATTCTTTCTCTTGGGATGGAAGGTCAAAATTTGCTTGAGAGCACATCATGCATGGAATGGCCATCTGTGATATCACAACCCCTGCAGATCTCTGAGTACCCTCTGGAATTGAAGAGCCACTGCTGGCAGGAAACGACAGTGATTCCAAAACTGGTGTATCCATGGCCTACACTGAAAAAAGAAATAAAATGATACAAATGTACTTGTGGAGGGGAGGGAGGAGGGGAGTAACTAGAATGATTAATAATTACCTGTTGCTGTTATGTAGCTTGCTCTTTTCTGAACAGAAAATACCCTCAACCATATTATGAAAATATATCCTTCCATAGGTTGCCTCCATAATGTTCTATAGTCCAACCCATAGCTTCTGGCCAATGAACACTAGTCCTCATTCTTTTCAGGATGTAGAGTTTAACAAGTGGGACATTAGTGAGGGTGGAAGAATGGAATCTGGCAATAGCAACAGAGTATTACATCATAAAAATTATTTCTCCCCAATACTAGTATCAGTACTATATAACCTCTTGCTACAGTGTACCTAAATCTACCAGTCTGGTGCGAGGCTGATGATTCCAAAACTGATGAAGAAAAACAAAAGGAATACTATCCCTCAACTGTTGCAGTTTAGACTACTGTCAGACGTTACCTGCATGGACTGCTTTCTGTGCTATGACTAACGGCCCCAAAGAACATAAGGAATACTATCCCTCAACTGTTGCAGTTTAGACTACTGTCAGACGTTACCTGCATGGACTGCTTTCTGTGCTATGACTAACGGCCCCAAAGAACATATGCCTTCACTTTGGTGAGTTAATGAGCGAGAGTAAAAGGAGAAGGTCATATGAGATCTCCAAAAATGTGGCTTTCATCACAATCCTCCAGAGACAAGTGAGTTATATAGGCCCATGATGCAGCAATGGCTTCAACCTCATGTGCTTTGATATTCATGAATGACAGTCCCTATGGGTTAGGAACTGATAAGCTATGATAGTTGGGGCCACAGATGGACAATCAAAATGATGTGAGGTAAGTATATTTTGAAATACTTATGGGATAATCCTGAAGGGTGGGAAGGTGTAAGCAACTGATCCCATTTTAGATTGAAAGCATCCACTATCCATGTCTTCTGGTTGGGGATGGAGAAAATATAACAGGGGAGTGTGTTGTTTATCCTTGTCATAAACAAATCCCCCCAAGGGTATCCCCCAAAGTCTGATCAACAGATCTGCTTTGGATTGGTACAGAGATCATTCCATAATGGCTATCTCGACCCTCCTGTCCCCCAAAATGTTTGTACCAGGAATGTGGTAAACTCTCTTGTGCTGTTGCCCATCAAAGGAGACCACAAGCCCCTGGGAAGAGAGAGGCATGTGTGAGTCCTTATCACCTGAGACACACTACATCCAATGTGCTGTTGGAGATCATTGAACAGTGACCTCTTTTTCTTGTTGATGTGCCCCTGAAGGGCTAAGAACAATTCCCTCATTTCCAAAATGTTGATATGGGGGGTAGATTCTTCGTGGGTCCATGAACCCTGAAGAATCAGTCCTTCCAGCTCCAGATAAGTGCACCACCTGGAACCTGTCATGTCTGCAAATACACAGAAATAGGGTTTGGAAGCATGCATGGGAACTCCTGCCAACAACTGGTCCTGTTTTGCTAACCAAACCAGATAATGGTGGAAATCCAGATAATGGTGGAAATCCAAACATTGAGAATCTGAGCATTCATAGGTTCCCTGTGCAGTTTCCAGTTTGCAAGGAGAAACAGGACAGGGCACAAATGCAGTATGCCGACAGAAGCCATGTCTGTTGTAGAGTTCAAAGCCACCAGAACAGAAAGAAATAGAGGAGGAGATTCATTCCCATGTAGGTGAAATCTTGAGAAGGGGCTCTGATTTCTCTAGACTGGATAAATTCCCAACATGCTTATGAACAGGCCATCTAAGCATTCAAAGACAGAATCTGCCTGTTACTTTAACTGCCGAGTCTATGCCAGGACAAAATCAGGGAGAAGACTCAGATCTGACCTTTGACACTGATGTGATGATTAATTCCAAATCATAGATCACATGCATGATTAAAAGGTATCATTAGACTTTTTTCTCTTCTCCTCTTATGAAAATGTTCAAAGAACTGTGATCTTTGTGAATTATTCCATCTTTTGTAATGATTGTTCTGAAGTTTGTTTATATCTTTTTTACACTTTGTGCAAGCAACTTTTCATAATTACTATTATAAATATCATGATATGTCTTAAAGTATCAAAATACAGTGTAAATATAAAAACCCATTGTTCTGAATCAAACAAATACATTATTCATTACAACTGTAGTAACAACATATTCAAACAAGATATGTATTATTAAGTTTGTGTCAGCCAGCATACATGTTTCAGGTTTATCTTTTTATTTTTTCTCATTTGTCTCATTCATTTGGCCTTGAGTTTCTTGATTATCCTGCACCTTCATATTTGGGGTGGAGGAAGGTAGATCATAATATTGCACAAATGATTGCTCTAATGGCTATTCTTTGTACAAGCAAAGGTCTTCATTAACCCACTCAATCTTGGATGATTTAATCTGTAACTGGAAAATAGGAATAGTAGTTTACCTGTGGCTGAATAATATGAGTAGTATTACCAGGTATCTGACTGTCTTAATGTTACACAACCAATTCCTGTGTTAAGTTTGACAGTTATAACAGTAACACAGCTCAACTTATAGGGCTTAACTAAATATGACAGTGGGAAAGTTATTATTCGTGTTATGCACGCCAATGGTTGGGTTGAAATGAGCAATGCTTAGAATACAATGCAACAATGCTTCGCATTAATGGTTATTAATTTTCTCTAGTAGACAGCCATGACAGTGTTAGTGATGATAATGATGGTGACAATAATAATAAAATATTGTTATTATTGGTACATAGGTATAAATATGAATACTGGCAAGACTGCTTCAAACTGATCAATAGAGTATTGAAAGTTTGTTTTGTTTGCTTTGGTGCTTTTTTTAAATTCTCTCACTCACTACCAAAACAGGCTGACCTATATTGGCAGCTAATAATGCACAGAAGAATACCAATACATAATTTTACAACTCTGTGTGTGTTATTTTTTTCCTACATTAAATTTATTGTCCCTAGATTATGTGAGATTTTAAGGTGATCTTTGGATGGTTCCCAGACACAATGGTTGACCTATTATGGGGACACAAAAAAAATCTAGTCAGAAGGACTCTAATCAGCCATTGTGGATCCACCATTGTTAACATATTGTAGAATATTGATTTTATATGAACTACTATTACTCCGATAAAAGTCTGTACCCAGTATGCAGAGGCAAGGGCAAAAAGGCAGAGCAAATAATTAGAAGTCCCCTGCCTCCAAGCAGAACCAGATGTATTTCCTATGAGAAGGAAAGATGGGGATATAAAAATACTCGTTGTCTGTGATGCTGGACCAAACATCTTAAAAACGGTTTAGCCTAGCACCTATGAGAACCAATGTAATGGGGATACAATGCAGGAAAGGGAGCAAGTCTCTAGGGTGTTACCCGTTTTCCTTGGAATTTCCTCTCTGGGCCTTTGTGTCATCCCTGTTTTAGGGCCCAACTACCACTAGGGAGCTCTGAATTGGGGTTGCTGATTTGACTGCATAGCTTCCAAGTCTTGGCCAGCTTTGATAGGCCAGGCGAGGATGCAAGGGACCAGTATTGCTGGTCTCCAAAGCCTGAGAAGCCAGGGAGAGAATGAACCCTCTGATGAGGCTCTCAACCTCAAAGAGAGCAGCCTTCAGAAGATTCTTACTGTGCTTCACAAGACCTTGGATGTGTCCTGAACAATATCCCTGTGGAGATGGAAAGCTCCACTGATAAAGCCATGTACATGGATAATGCATGCCTAGATGTTTTGGCCAATGATTCCAACAAACACTGAAGGGCAGTTGTTGATTCCTCCTTTAGAAGGCTAAAAAAGGTTGGCAAGAGAGGCTATGGTTACTACTGACCTAGCTGTTCTAAGGCTCCCAGTGTTTTAATTTGGAGGCAAGTCCAGGTGCCTATGAAAATACCCACCTGCGTTGCTCTGGCATAAAAGTGGGAGGTTTAAGGGTGTGAATCCTATAATAAGCTGCAGAGACCAAGGGTATCAACATAAGGTGGGGGGGGGACAGACCACCCCTTACATTGTTTAGCAAACTCCTGGCTCTTATTAAAACTTTGGGAAAGCTCCTTAGTCTTAGCCAAGTGAGAGAGCAACAAAAGATGTGACTGAGTTGTAGCCCCTGATAGTTTGTCCAAGACAGAGAATTTTAGTTGCCTCAAGGCTTCAAGGCTTAGGTCATAGATCATGGAGCATAAGATGGTATACCTCATTATCTACTTTATAAAAAAAAAATAGTTCTCTTCCTCCTCTTAGACCCTGAGCAGTTGTTGCAAGCAGGTAGGGGGACCCAATGGAGGAGATGCCACCTTGGCCTGTTCTGCATCAAACTTGAGTGAATCTATGAGGGCAGACAAGAAGGCATCTTACTCTCATGCTTGGGACGCAGGAGTTTATACATAATGTCTTTGTTGGTGGGGTGGGAGAGAGGGCTTGGGGGTAAAGGGGGACAATGACCCATAACTTGTCTTGTGGAGCAAAGGGAATGTCTCTAGTAACAAACTCAGTAGTGGTGTGAAATATTAGTCTCAACCCTACCAAGGTGTTTGGGGGAAGATTGTCTGCCACCCCCATCCTTCCATCTTGACCCAATTTCATAAGAGGAAAATACTGGTCCATGGACCTGCGACCTCTCTGCCATGGGTACAAGGCCCTAAAGTCCATGATTGCATGAAGGGGTATAGCCAATCACTTTTCAGTGGTGGAAGATCCCACATACTGTAGGGATTTAGTGGGATTATAGGAAAGGAGGGGGGTTATAATCTAATCACCTTTCCCAGATGGCTGCCTATACACAGTCTCCCAATCCCAAGTGGGATTCAAATATAGCCTGGAGAGGTATTTGTTGGGAGTGGGGGGCTCAACCGGATTTATATCTCAGTATTGAATGGCTCCAATGACTGGTGACATGAACTCATAAACCCATACCTGGTGACCGGTACCCAGTGATCAGTCAATGACCAGTCCTGTGACTATGATCTGTAGGAAGACCCTTCGTCAGATATGATAGACTGATATTGTAGCTCTTGCCTTACCAGGTGGCTCTATCCTGATACTAACAACAGTCCACAGAAACTGAAAGGGTGCTGCTCATCCCTCATGGGTGAGGAATGTGACTCAATCTCTGGCAATCTCTCCAATAGCTGCTTCTCCCTTGTAGGGAGTGCTGCTCACTCTCCACCTGCTTATTTCCTCCCTTGGAAGAGAACCCAAGAGCCTTAAGATCTGAAGAGACTTTACTAATCCTCCTGTTCAAGTTACTTCTCCCTCTGAGGCTCCTCAAGTGTCTAATATATCAATGTCTTCTTGTAGGTATGTAAATCAGTCTCATATTGAACATTCTCATGTGTCCACTATATGTGGTCATGGTACAACAGATGGATCTTGTATGTTATCTTCTTCATGTGTTTATGTAAATAATCAAGGTGATGTAAAGAAATCTGTCAAGTCTAAAAACAATACATTGCATCTACCTTGTCTGAAAATCAATCCTCTGATCAAAATTGTCATGTCTTTGGCCTCCTCAAAAGAGGTCTGCAAGTAATCACCCTAAATATTCAACACATCCTCCCTAAACTGAATGAGATTAAGTTAATTTTACAGCAAACTAGATCAGTCAATATTCTTGGTGAAACCTTTCTTTTGGATGATACTGATGATTTGGCTCTCCAAATACAGGGGTTCAACTTTGAAAGAAAAGATAGGGAATCCATGGGGGTGGGGGTATTCTTATCTATGCAGGCAGTTCCATTAGTTACAACAGACGTGTTGATCTAGAGAATATTGGGGTAGAGAGTATCTGGATCGAGGTAACCCTTGCCCAATCAAAGCCAATACTCTTATGTTCAGTTTACAGACCACCTAGTTCCACAGCTGATTGGATTGAAGATTTGAGGTGCAAATTCAAAAGGCATTACTAAAGGAAGATTTAGAAACTATCATCTTAGGTGATTTTAATATTGACTACATGAAAACTCCACCATTAACATGAATAAGTAACTTTGAAACTTACAACTTTACTCAATTAATTAAGACCCCAACTAGAGTAACAGATAAAAGTGCTACTATAATCATTGATCATGTCAGTACTAATAAACCTGAAAACATAAATGAAATTAATGTGCCGGTGTATGCACTGAGTGACCACTACCCAGACTGTATAACTAGACATGTTCTGAAATCATCTAAAAATGGTCAACACATTGAAATACAATACAGGGACTTTAAACAGTTTGACGAGGAAATGTTCTTAAATGATTTAGTTTGCAAACCCTTCCAATCAGTCTGCAATATAGCTGATGTCAACACTGCCTTAGACAAATGATACTGGATGTTCAATGCAGCCTTAGACAAGCATGCCCCAATTAAAACAAAAAAAGGGTTAAACACCAAATTATGCCCAAGTGCATTAACCCTGAGATCAATGAGGCTAGGCACCTAAGAGATAATTTCCACAAGAAAAAAGACATGAAAAGCTATAGAGTGTGGAGGAATAAAGCTAAGCACCTGATAGATATGGCAACATTGAACTACTATTGTAATGTGTCGAATTTTGAAGAAGTACTGGATCCTAAAGTTGAATAAATTGTGCATTAAAATTCTATCATAGTCAAGCCAGAAAAGTCTTTGAGAAAGTTCACTTTGAGATTTCCCTTGTTTCATCTGTGAAGGGCCTACGTTTAAGCTTCAGTGGAATTGACCCAGTCATCGTAACGGTATATTGGCAGAGAGTACATTAGAATTACCGACTGTATCTGATGTAAAGGACCTTATGTCAAATAATTGATCTTCAAAGTAAAGCTAATTGCAGCATATCCTAGGCTGTCCAAATCTGATGAAAGACATGATTATTTTGGAAAAAATTTAGGAACAGCTGCTTTCGATTGGTCAGTTAACATTAAGGCGTACACTTTGGAAGTAATCTGAATTTAAGGTAGCGCTTTGGTTCAGAATTCTTTAGTCCAATTTTGCTTGCGAGAAGTCGAATTTGAGACTCTGTGGGAAACCTGAGAATAGAGTTTTCTCTCGTGAACAAAGTAAAGAGGCCAGATAGCTGTCTTGAAAGGAAAAGACAGGCTATAGTGCTAGGACATGCAGTTTGTGTGGAAAAGAAACAGCATTAAGGTACACAATTTTAATTTCCATGTAATTTTCTATTTTGTTTGTTTGGTTTTATGCAAATGTGTTTGATATGCTTATGATCCATGCATGTGTCGTTTATTCAATTTCATAGAAATCTGTTGATATGTTAGAGTGTTATGCAATTTATTTCTTTAATTTTACAGTTATTAGTTCATTGATAGAATTGACGGATTGCATATAATTCAAATATTCAAATGTGTGGTATTTTATAGGGATTTATGAATTAATTTCCTTTGTCTGTAGGATGATACTGTTTATCGTGAGTTAATGATAATTGCATATTTATATATAATTTTGTAATGCTCAAATGATCTTGCAGGTTATTGGTTACTGTAAGCTAGAATTTAGTGAATCTTAAGCAATAGTAATCGAGCATTTATCTTATTGAGTGGAATGGCTAGCTTGGTGTAAGAAGTCGTGTAGTAACGTATGCTGATATATACAGCAGCATCGTTTGTATACAGAACATGTGTCAGTTGTTAATCAATTGCCAAGTGGAACAGGAATGATGAACTGTTTAATTAAGGTCAGGCTTGGACGTATATTGTAATAGTCATGTGTACTAGAGATAATGGTTGTACCTTACCTCAAATACAGTAAAATTGTAAGGACCGTTCATCGTTAAGGTCATCTAATATCAGAATTTATGAAGTGTGGATAGCTATTTACGTTTCTGAATAACGAAGTAAGAGATTTTATATATACGGATAGGTGGTGAAAAATATACAGCTTCAGTCGTAATCTTGTCATTTAAGGGAACAGCTTTCTATATCCTCCCCGAGAAACCCGACGAGGACAGTCCAAGAGGGAAGTCTGCAAATAGAGAGTTCAGAATAGAAGGGTCAAGAGGAAGAACCAAGCATACACGCTAGACGTGGAATACACAAAGTCAAGAGAGAACGATGCCAGGTGATGCAAGTCAGGCGTGAACATTGTACTCTTTTCACCACTCGTTACTTTGATGAACGAATCCGTACAATGAACACTGCTATTAAATTCCATTAATGTAAATTGGTTGGATTGTAATTGCAATTTTAGCTTATGTATTAATTAATTAAATTTATTTTGTTTTATTGTTTAAGGGGGCTCGTATTTGTTTATTTCTTCTCAATAGTCTTGCTTAGTTCTCTGTCAATGTTCTATCCATCTATTCACACTGGGCAATAACATCGAGGGAGGTCATTCCCTAGATAACAATTGCCAAATCAATTAAAGACACACCCACACCGACACATGCACGTCACGACACCTTCTTCTCCTCCCCCCTTTACAACTATAAACAGGCTATTGATGAAAGAAAGAGTACCAAATTATTGTGGAAGCATCTAAAAGAGCTGAACCCACCCAAGAATAGTTGTCTTCCCCCTAGACTTAAGCAAAATGAGGATATAGCAACATCTTACAAGACATTGTGGAAATGTTCAACAATTTCTTCTTAAGCATCTCCAGTAACAGTATTCAGAACCAGACTAACATCCCAATTGAACTTGATGCTCTTCTGTCATTTATTTTATAAGAGCTAAAATTCCTGATGAAAATTATTTTTCAGGAGTTAATGTTAGTGAAGCTGATGTTTTTTATATGCTAATTAAGGTGAATATTAATAAATCCTCTGGACTGGATGGTATTGGTCCACGAATTCTTAAAATTGCTGCACCAGTAATAACAAAGTCATTAACGCAGATCATAAACTTAAGTATAATGAGTGGTAATTTTCCAGAAACACTGAAATGTGCAAAGGTTACACCTATCTTTAAGAAAGGAGAAAAGGAGGATCCAGAGAATTACAGACTAATATCAATTCTACCTGTATTGTCAAAATTATTTGAAAAGCATATGGCCATTCAGGTCTATACATTTTTTGAAACATACTCTCTATTTCATGAAGCGCAATCAGGATTTAGAAAGTACCACTCGTGCCAAACAGAACTTACCAAATTAATTGATTTTTGGCTGAAGGAAATGGATAATGGGCATATGACTGGGATTGTTTTCCTTGACTTCAAGAAAGCCTTTGATCTTGTTGATCATGAAATTCTGCTGCAAAAGTTGAATTGTTACAGTTTTGACAATCCTTCTTTAAACTGGTTTAGATCATACCTAAACCAAAGGTCTCAACAAGTAAGCATTGGCAATATTAGCTCTCAAGCTTGCACTATTCATTCAGGGGTCCCTCAAGGCTCAGTTTTAGGCCCTCTCCTCTTCCTTATCTATATCAATGATCTACCATTAAATAACGAATCCACAAATACAGATTTGTTTGCAGACGATACATCCTTGTATACATCTAGTTCTGATACTGAAGTTATCCAAATGAGATTAAACTCAGACCTTATTACGAGTCCAAAACTGGGCAAAACAAAATAGGATGGTAATTAATGAAGGTAAAACAAAATATATGATTTCAGGGACATCATAAAAGCTACATAAGTCAGGGAACCCAGAACTATCTCTTGCAATAAATAATCATCCATTAGAAAATGTCAAACATGAAAAGCTTGTTGGTGTGTCCATAGATAATAATTTATTATGGAATGACAATATTGATAAGCTTTGTAAAACACTCATCCAAAACTGCCCTACTCAGCAGAATCAAGAAATATTTACTTATTGAAACTCACTTTCTATACAAGTCATATATTCTTCTAACAATGGATTATTGTTCAAATGTTTGGGGAAACTGTGCTAAATCTGAGCTCGACAGGATTTATAAACTTCAGAAACAGCAGCACACATAATTTTAGATGCATCTATTGATCATCACTCAAAAGCATTGTTTACAGAACTCAAATGGTTCACAATATATGACAGGATAGATTTTCACAAGGCAGTTCTTGTATATAACTGTCTATATGGAATTGCACCCGAGTATCTTCAGGACTTATTCAGGCTTTTTCAACACAATACCAGTTGCGATCAATATCACATGGAAACCTTCTAACACCAAAACCAAGAACAGAGCAATTTAAAAAGAGCTTCCTATACTCTGGTACAGTTCTGTGGAACAAGCTTCTACAACATGTAAAATCTGCTGAAAATATTAGAGTATTTAAGAAGAGATATCATGAGCATGTATGTGTTTCTAATAGATAATGGAATTTAGTATTTTAATACTAAACATGTTAAAATAAACAGTAATTATTGCTATCTTCATATAATGTGCATTGTTATACTCTCCTTAAGAGGGCCTCAAGGGAGAATAGTCCTTGACTAATGAGTCACCCTCTATAAATAAAACATTATTATTATTATTATCATCATTATTATTATTAAGAGACACAAGGGACTCTGAGAAGGAACCCCAAATATTCTGACAAAGGTGATGAAGGCACTTCCTTCCTTCGTAAGTTCACTGCATTTGGTGAGGTTCCAAACCTCATCCAACCACAGACTGCAAAAGGGTCAACCATCTCTCTTTGTGCAGTCCAAACATGCTAGGTAGATGTGGTAGGTGTCCCAAGAGTCTTTCTTGTGCCCACATCTCCACACTGTTGCATGAAAATGCTGAAAACAAAATTTACAACAAACTTCTATATAAGTATTACATAAAAGTTTGATATATAAGCATGGACTAAGTTAACGTTAACTAAAACAGCAAGAACTTGCCATTCCACGTGTAATCCAATTAAAGAATTAAAACAACCTCTGATGTTGTAATACAAAAAGTCAGCAATGCTAAGGTAAGTAGCCCAAAACCCGGGGCCCTCTAACTTCAGGGTCTCAAACTCAAATCACCATGAGGGCCACATGAGGACTATTACATTGGTCCAAGGACTGCATCACTGAAAACTTTTCATGCAGTGAAAGTGGCTCATATAAAAGGTAGCCAGTTACAATGTTGGAAACAAGAAGTAAATGATGTAACAATTTAATTTTTATCAAAACTGGCTTATTGCAAAGAAAAAATTTGCATTATTAATTATTTTACAAATTCTCTGTGTTGTTGTTGGTAAATCTGTCATTATGTATCAGGATCCTCAGTACCAGCCGCTTATAAAAACTTGGACAATGAAATGGGCAACCGGGTTCTCGATAAAAAAATTTTAAAAAGCATTTCCAAATTCAGATAAAAGACATTGGGAGCAAGATAAACACAGAATAACGATGCGACTATTGACTGCTGTGCATTATGTATTGTTAGACCTCTGTCTAATTTCCTTATTTTCTATTTATAGTAACTATACATATAACAGTTCCAAGAAAACAGATGGGTTTCTTGAATGTGAAACCAATTGTCACAGATTCATTATATTTTGATCCACATACACATAATGGACCAGTCTAAATTGAACAAAAATTGCACCAGATATTAAGAGAAATGGGCTTTATCAATGTGACTCAATAATGTTTTATGACTGGAAAATGTTAAGGGGGAAGAATTTTGCTGAACTTAAAAACACTCTGCATCACAGTGACCAGGAAATGGGCAAATCAATAGCACTTACAAAGTCTGAAAGAAGAATCTGATAGTGATGTAATACATCATTTATCATTTGTGGACTTCATGACCATTCAGCAAAAGTTAGACATGTAGTATCAATTTGTTTTGTGTCTATACACTGTTACACATATGTAATTAAATTGCTTGTTTGTTAGTTTTAAATTCTTTTTTATTATTTTTGTTTCATTACATTTTATTGTAAGGATAATATTTTCACTGGATTTGATATTTTCCCAGTAAATTTAGTCTTTTGTTTTGACCTGTTTAGAATGCAAATGGTTGCTTCATTTTTAGTTTTAGCTAACCTAGTTCTTAACCTTGGTTCCAATTTTGTAAACATTGAATGAAAATGACTGGTCATTACCAAGGTCATGTTCGGCCCACGTGTTAGCTAAGTTGTAAACAGCCTTTCTTTTTTATTTATTTCCAGCATGATAATCTGATTCTTTGATAGGGCTATTCTAGGCTACGTGCTAAATGGCACTTTTTTTTACTGCGCTGTTCAAATTAGTGATCATGTAGCCCCATCACGTGAGCCATCATGTGATCTAAAATCGTGGGTTAAAACAGATGTTTTCTAGTAGATTTTGTCAGTCATATTTTACACCTTTAGAGCTCAAGGTGTTTTTTTTATGTTGATGCCAGTTGATTTAAACTTCTTCCATTTTGTGGATTTAATAATTTATATTCTCTGGAAAACACACAAGTGCTTTTCTTTATAAAAATTCTGGGACAAAAACACTTAGTGGAAATTTATTCTGGAATTCTAAACAGGAACATTGTGATTCAATGAAGAACTGTTGCCATCAGTACAATGACCTCATCTGATGTCATCGCCTTCCATATTGGGACTTCATCTAGATTCGAACCTGGATTCAATTAGAACTGTTTAGTGATAGGACTTATATTTCTGAATTCTAGGATTAATTTTTGATTATATTCACCAACTGTAAGTCCTATTTCATATTTTTACCTTGTTTTCTAGGGAAATAAATTATTTTGTTAAAATTTACAAAGTTTGTTGGCTTCACTCTTTTCTTTTGTTACTTTTGTACAAGCCTACACGTAAGAAAAGAAAATTGGGGTTCTCGTCTTGGGATATATGAATTTTGGCTAAAACATTTCAGAAAATTGTTTTTTATAATTTAAATTCCCCTAGTTTTTAAATCCCAAGTACTGTTTCATATTTTGTTTGAAATCTTTAGGGAAAACAACAGGCTTTTATTCACAATGTCATCAAAAGTGGAGACTTTTCTTTCTATTCCTATTCAGGAGCAGTTGGATAGTTTGAAAAAAGATGAATTGCTTGAAATTGCCAGAAAATACGATCTTTCTGAAGCAAAAGCTTCCTTAATGAAGCAAGAAATTAAAAACATTTTGATTCAGTATTTGGTAGAGAAGAATGTTTTCAATAAAAGTGTTCTGACTTTGGTCAGTAAGTCTGTATCAGACTCTGACATAAAAGTAAAGGAATTAAAAATGAAATACAAGATGGAATTGGAGTTAAGGAAGCTCGAGCTTCAGAATGAGGAGAAACAAATGCAGTTGAAATTAGAAGAGAAGCAATTGCAATTGAGAAAGAGGAGAGAGAGAGACAGAAAAGAGAGAATGATAAACAAATGAAATTGCAATTTGAGAAAGAGGAGAGAGAGAGGCAGGAAAGAGAGAAAGATAAACAAATGCAGTTACAATTTGAAGAGAGGGAGAGAGAGAGACAGATGCAAATACAAAAAGAGAAGGATGAAAAGGAATTTCAAATTAAAATGAAAGAAATAGAGCTGGCAAGTGAAAAGCACGATCCCACTTCGCATACAAATTCAAGTTTTGACATTGCAAAGAATATTAGGCTAGTGCCCCCTTTTAAAGAAAAGGAAGTACCAATATTTTCTTTATTTTGAAAAAGTTGCTGAAAATTTGAAATGGCCAAGGGAGTAATGGACTCAGTTATTACAGTGTGTACTTTTTGGCAAATCTTGAAAAAATCTATGCATCCCTGTCAGTACAGAAAAGTGCTGACTATGATTTGGTTAAGGACTGTATCTTAAAGGATTATGCGTTAGTCCCTGAGGCATATCGGCAAAAATTCAGGAACTATAAAAAAGAAGCTGGACAAACTTGTGTCGAATTTGCAAGAGACAAAGAGCAGTTATTTAAGAGATGGTGCTTACTTGAGAAAGTTAAACATGATTATGAAAGTCTTGAACAACTTGTATTACTTGAAGAGTTCAAGAACTGTGTTCCAAATGACATTAAGACTCATCTTGAAGAGCATGAGGTCAAAACCTTGGAAAATGCTGCTCGTGCTGCTGACAAGTATTCCTTAACTCATAAAGTTCCTGTTGTAAGTAAGGCTTTCACTCAGCAATCTACTGGTAGAAAGTATTTCAGCCTAATATGATTCCTTCTAAAACTCAATCTGGCACAACTTTTAAAAATCAAGCTTCTGATAAACTTGATTCAAAATCCTTGTCTCTTCCTACGTGTACCTGTTGCAAGAAAAAAGGACACGTCATTTCTGATTGCTTCAAACTGAAATATAGGCAACAGAATCAAGATAGACCTATCCCAAATGTTCTTATTTCTAAGAGGTCAAGGTCACAGTCTTGTATTGAAAGCAATACATTTGTTGGGTCTAATAAACCCCAGTCTGATTTTATTATGGAGAATTATGAACCATTCATGTCGAAGGGTTCTATATCACTCTTGGGTGATTTGGCCAATCCTATCCCTATTAAAATTTAAAGGGATACAGGAGCTTCTCCGAGTCTTTTATTATTAGGTCCTTTGCCTTTTTCTGAGAAGCCTTCTTCTAATGAGAGTGTTCTCATTCAGGGAGTAGAGTGCGGCTTTGTTAATGTTCCTCTCCATTCTGTAAATTTGTCATCAGACTTAGTTTCAGGACCTGTGACAGTCGGTATAGTGTCTTCTTTACCCATTGAGGGCATTCATTTGTTACTAGGCAACGACCTAGCTGGAGACAAGGCTGTGGTTAATCCACTTGTAATTGACAAGCTTTCTTTGGATCAGAAAGTTGATCCTTTTGAAAAAGAATACCTTGATTTATACACAGTTTGGGCAGTTACTGGAGCTATGGCAAAGAAAGCTCTTGAGAATGATTTTGATAAGGAAAATATTCCTTTAGCTGACACATGTATTGGTCAGGCTTTTGATGAGGTCACTTTCACTCCTTGTTTGGATCAATCAAAAGGTAATGATTACAGTGATCCTGTTTTAACTACCCATTCTCTTTTATCTAATCAGGGTGATAAACGACAATCACTTGTCGTCAAACAGGGAAAAGATCATGAGATCTCCTGTTTGTTTCAGAGGGCCAATAGTGAAACTGAAGCCAATGAAGTACCTGTCTGTTATTTCATTAAAAATGGAATTCTTGTGAGAAAATGGAGACCTCCCAAGGTACCTGCTGGTGATGAGTGGTCAGTGAACTATCAGATTGTAGTTCCAAAATCTTACAGACAAGAAATACTTAGTTTGGCCCATGAACCTCCTCTGGCTGGTCATTTAGGGATAAATAAGACTTATCACAAGATCTTAACTCACTTTTATTGGCCAAAAATCAAAAGTCATGTTTGTAAATACTGTAGATCTTGTCATACTTGTCAAATGTTAGGAAAACCCAATCAGAAGATATCCAAGGCTCATCTGCAACCTATTCCTGCACTTGACGAACCATTTAGCAGAATTAGGGTAGATTGTGTTGGTCCCTTACCTAAGACCAAGTCAGGCAATCAATATTTGTTGACCATTATGTGTGCATCACCAAGATTCCCAGAGGCAATTCCTTTGAGGAATATTGAAACAAAAACCACAGTAAAAGCTTTGATAAAGTTTTTTACTCAATTTGGCCTTCCCAAATCTGTTCAATCTGGTCAAGGGTCAAATTTTATGTCTGGAATTTTCCAGCTTGTTACGCTTGAATTTGGCACTCTGCAATTCAAGTCAAAAGTGAAATTATGGTTTCACAGAACTTTAATTGAGAGAACTTTTAAGTCTTGTAATAGAGTTCATTCTCTCTTGCTCATTCTTCAAAATTTTCTTCAAATTAGATTTTACAGCCCTTATAAAGTAAAGAAGAAAATGAATGAGTTAAATTATAATATTAGTACTCTGATGTAAATAAATTAATGGAGTACTAGTATATTGTAAGAGACAGCCAAGTAAATCATGCAATTAATTTAGTTGTACCTGTCCCACCAACTGAGGATTTAAGTGAAGAGATTCAATCGGACTCTCTTGATTTTGGAGCAACAAATCTTCGAAATTCAGAAATTATGAAAAATCTGGACTAGAAACTTTTACATTTGCAACAACACGAAAGGAACAAACTTAAACAGATATTATTTGAATATGAGCACTTATTTCCAGATATTTCTACGAGGATAAACAATTTTTCATGACGTTGAAATTGTAGATTCAAAACCTGTGAAACAACACCCATACAGGATGAACCCTCTCAAACAGAAATACATGAAAGAGAAAATTCAGTATTTGCTGGAGAACGATTTCATAGAGCACAGTAAAAGTGACTGGAGTTCACCATGTATACTTGTTCCGAAACCAGATAAAACTTTCCGTATGTGCACTGATGATAGGAAGGTGAACAGTGCGACAAAAACAGATTCATTTCCATTACCAAGAATCGATGACTGTATTGATAAAATTGGAAATGCCAAGTACGTCACCAAATTCGACCTTCTGAAAGGATTTTGGCAAATTCCACTAATGGAAAGAGGAAAGGAAATTTCGGCATTTGTGACTCCAGATAGACTCTATCAATATAAAGTAATGCTGTTCGGGATGAAGGGTTCCCGAAGTACTTTCCAACACTTGATGAATATGATTACCTCTGGTCTAGATAATTGTGATGCTTACATCGATGATGTCATCATCTACAATGACACCTGGAAAGAACATCTAGCAATGATTTGGAAATTCTTCAACAGACTCACTGATGCAAGTTTGACAATCAATTTATCTAAAAGTGAGTTTTGCTGTGCTTGTGTAACTTTTCTAGGACATATTGTGGGACATGGTCAAGTTAAACCTATAGATGCTAAGGTCAAGGCTATCTCTGATTTCCCTGTGCCTGTCAGTAAAAAGCAACTGATGCGATTTTTAGGTATGGCCGGATACTATCGGAAATTTTGTTCCAATTTTTCTAATATTGCTGAACACCTGACAAACTTATTGAGCAAGAAAAACAAGTTTATTTGGACTGAAAAATGTCAGGAGGCTTTTGATAGGTTAAAAGAATACTTAAAAGTGCACCGGTTCTTACAGCTCCAAATTTCAGTCAATCTTTTAAACTCTCTGTTGATACAAGTGATGTTGGGGTTGGAGCGGTATTGATTCAAGAAGATAGAAATGGTGTTGATCATCCAGTGTGCTATTTCTCTAAGAAATTAAATAAGCACCAAAGAAATTACTCAACAATCGAGAAGGAATGTTTGGTTTTAATATTGGCATTACAGCATTTTGAAGTTTACATTAGTTCAGCTCCTTCTCCAGTTATTGTTTTTAGTGATCACAACCCCCTTACTTTCATCGACAAGATGAAAAATAAAAATAAAAAATTATTAAGGTGGAGTTTGTTTCTACAAAGAATATAATCTTCACATCAGGCACATCATGAGAAAAGGTAATTTAATTGCAGATGTACTTTCCCGTGTATAGAAATATTATTTCATTTACACCTTCTATAATTCATAAGAGTTCTTCTTATGTCATTTTTTTTAACCTGATGTATAATTTACATATGGCAAAAAGAAAGCTTTATTACATAAATCTTTCTTTTTCTTTATGGGGGGAAGTGTTACGTATATGTAATTAAATTGCTTGTTTGTTAGTTTTAAATTCTTTTTTTTTTTTATTTTTGTTTCATTACATTTTATTGTAAGGATAATATTTTTACTGGATTTGATATTTTTTGCAGAAAATTTAGTCTTTTGTTTTGACCTGTTTAGAACACAAATGTTTGCTTCCTTTTTAGTTTTAGCTAACCTAGTTCTTAACCTTGGTTCCGATTTTGTAAACATTGAATGAAAATGATTGGTCATTACCAAGGTCATGTTCAGCCCACGTGTTAGCTAAGTTGTAAACAGCCTTTCTTTTTTATTTATTTCCAGCGTGATAATTTGATTCTTTGATAGGGCTATTCTAGGCTACGTGCTAAATGGCATTTTTTTTTACTGCGCTGTTCAAATTAGTGATCACATAGCCCTGTCATGTGAGCCATCATGTGATCTAAAATCGTGGGTTAAAACAGACGTTTTCTAGTAGATTTTGTCAGTCATATTTTACACCTTTAGAGCTCAAGGCGTTTTTTTTTATGTTGATGCCAGTTGATTTAAACTTCTATTTTGTGGATTTAATAATTTATATTCTCTGGAAAACACACAAGTGCTTTTCTTTATAAAAATTCTGGGACAAAGACATTTAGTGGAAATTTATTCTGGAATTCTAAACAGGAACATTATAAATTGTGATTCAACGAGGAACTGTTGCCATCAGTACAACAACCTCATCTGACGTCATCACCTTCCATATTGGATCTTCATCTAGATTCAAACCTGGATTCAATTAGAACTGTTTAGTGATAGGACTTATATTTTTTGAATTCTAGGATTAACTTTTGGATTATATTCACAAACCGTAAGTCCTATTTCATATTTTTACCTTGTTTTCTAGGGAAATAAATTATTTTGTTAAAACTTACAAAGCTTGTTGGCTCACTCTTTTCTTTTGTTACTTTTGTATGAGCCTACATGTAACAACACTCATAATAACTAGTAATCCACATGGATTTAGCCGATTTTTGACAAGAATTTTAAACGCAAACCCAGGCAGGTGGCAACAATAATTGTATGTTTTTCATAGTTTTCTGTAATTATTGCATGTAATATATAATCTGTTCTTTATCTGCTCTGATTACCTTTTTTGCCAGTTATGTTACTAATAATTACGCTTATACCTCTCTTGGGGTTTGGCATATATGAACCTACAATAAAGTAGTTCAGGTACACATTTAATACAATTTCCCTTTGAGTTGGTACCAGGTTAACAGACCATTAGGTACAAACATGTACCCGGTAGAAGTTTTCTAAAATTCTGACAGCTTTAATTGTGGGCTGTAGGAAATAACTAAATGGGCTGTGTGTTTGAGACCCCTGATTTACTTGAAATCTTTTGAGATCTGAATAAACACCCAAGGTAATTTAATACGACTTTGTTTTGATTGTTTTTTTATGTTTTCATATATGAAGTACATCAACTGCAATGTTGTATGACAAATAATAGTTTTAAAAATATGTAAATTTTGAACATATAGAATTTCAAGTCAGAGCATGTGGAATTTGAGTCAATTCTTGTGATTTTTTTTTAAACACTAAATATCAGGGTCTATATCCACAGGCACTTGATTCCAGGGTAAACTAATGTGTACACTAACCAATTAACACCCAGTCGATTGGTGAGTGTACACATTAATTTACCCCGGAATCAAGTGCCTGTGTCTATATCTTACGTTGTTGGTCTCGTCAGAAATCGAAAAGGCGAAGAACAACTTTTGGTCATGCCACATTCCTGTTCTGGACAAGCGTGTGTTCTAGTCCTACAATGTAAGAGGCCTACCCTGACATTAATGTTGTTTGGGTCGACATAAATTTAAATACAAGCCTCAGGGTAGACAGACATCCTACATCGTAGGATACAGTCTACAGGCGTTCCATCCTGATTAAGAAAAGCAGGGGGGAAGATAGACACAAATAAATAATTCTAAGTGGCACCACGTACTATATTAAAGACACAAAGTATTTACAAACCGTACAGTTCGTACCTAAAACTAAACCATGATATCTAACTGTGACACATGGGCGCAGACATTTTACTGATTCCGCACTTAATAAAGGCATACACTAAAACACGGAATGGGCAAGATACAACAACACCCGATGCAAGCTCGACGCCAAAAATGGGACAAAATAATGAAAATAATACGCTCAGAGTTTCACGTTATTATTGTCTAGACCTCAATAGTTTTTGCGTTTTCAGTGACACTTTTCGGTAATCTATGTATAATTTTAATGTGAATATATTTTCCTATAGCTGTCGAACACCCTTATGCATTGTGATAAGAATTCTTTATTTCAGACTGCATGATCCATACATCTAACTTATTTCCATTTTACACATTTCTTGTTTATAGGTATATAACGATTGATAGAGGTGTCTCTTTTCCATTGTTAGTTTAAATATGTAATATAAGATATTTTTCTTGTATATTGGAGTTATATGTCTTTTACTTTGAACATACATACATGCATACATACATACATACATACATACATACATACATACATACATACATACATACATACTGTGTATCTGTTAGAATCATACAGATAAATACATTATATAAAAGATGGAAATGCATACCTTACAAAAATCTGCATCTTAATCCAGGTTCCAATTTTGCAAGAAGTTGTCCCACACGTACAAAATCGTCTGCTACCCAACGGGTCAACTTGCCGCTAGAACGGGATTCTCAAGATATTCCCCGGCGTATAGTCTGTGTCTAAATTCTTTAGTAATTTTTTTCCCCATAAACAAGATATTGTAAACACATTACATCCTATTCATTGTTGTTTCTCTTCAACATAATAGCTTATTTTTTTTTTTTTATAAAATATTGAACTTTAATAATTTTTTACAAGAACGGTTTAATTTCCTTAATATCTCTTGCCATTTATTGGCATTGTTACGTTGAATTTTGTAAAACCAGCTATAAACCTGACCTAATTACTCGACCGAAATGCTGACAGAAGCAGTCCAAAGTAATGTATTTCATTTCCATAGCCCGGTTAATAAACATTACATCTTTTCAAAGTTATGCGCAGAATAGGCCAACATATCGCGAGTCATAAAAACACGGGGGTAGTATCCCGTGTGTCCAAAATTAATATTATTTTGAACAGAATATTCTGGTGACAATTGCCTCTTTTCAAATGGTAAGCATTGCAGTATTTTATTTTCGTCAATCGGTCGAATTGGGTACGCGTTTTGCTTCAGTATTGGAGACGGAAACCTTACGTGCGCAGAAATGCCCGACAGCATTGTAAATATATATATATATATATATATATATATATATATATATATATATATATATATATATATATATATATATATATATATATATATATATATATATATATATATATATATATATATATATAGTATGTATTTGCCGTATCAATGATATACCACGAGATGTATAAATTTTTCATTAAAAAGAAACGAGGCTTGCCGAGTTTCCTTTTAATGAAAAATTTATACAACGAGTGGTATATCATTGATGCTGCGTACATACTATACATATATTTAATTTATATCACATACAAATACATATATTTGGCGTTTGAACGGAGTTAGATCAACGAGAGGCAGCTGTGTATTGACTGGGTGAATGAATTCACATCCCTGCCGAGTGTGTCCACTACAAAATGTAGTTCTGTCATTATGTGCCTATTCACAATCACCTTTTTCATATTGATAAGTTGATTGTTTTCATTTTTGAGTTTCTATTTTTATTCACATTGATTAAATCAATATAAGTTACACTTATGATTTATATATGAAAGACGGTTTTAATGAAGAATGTAAAGCACTAGGCCTACAGACACATAGATGCTTGAATACTGAACGCTCATAAATGCATTGACATACAGGCACAAGGAAATTAGCGTGGAATAAAAATCTAAGCGCAACAACGAACGAACAAGAGGTAATTAAAATATTTTAATATATTTAAATTTGATCTAAATCATTATTCTGCTTTAATTAACATTACTACCGACCATAAAAATCTCTCTCTCTCTCTCTCTCTCTCTCTCTCTCTCTCTCCCTTTGGTCGGTTTTACTTAACATTTACCATCGTTCTTCATAGGTCCAGATTTTCGCCGTTGTCTTGAAACGATGGTCAACAGACAGATATTTTCATATTAGTTAATAAGTTAATAACAATCGATTTTTAGAACCTTATAATAGGTTTAAGAAACAACAACATCAACAAAGCCTTAAATACATTACATATGTTTGTCCCGTAACCAAGACATTTACCTTACTGTGTCAACCGGCAATTGCAACTTGGTATCATTGATAATATAAACACTTTAGATAAGTCCCAAGGGAAGTGTAAACATACCGTTATGAAGTAAGATATTATAGGTTACTTGGTGCACTTTCAGTTTCAATGTTTTGTTTTTTATCCAGCCCAGTTTCTTTTTCTTTCTCACTCCAGATTTCTGCATATATAGTCTCTTGGGCAAGGGAAGGGGGGGGGGGACGGAAAAAGAAAGGATTGCGATTAAATTGTGCACCATATCAAATTCATTTAGAAAACGGGGATTATTATTACTATCGTTATTTTCATACGTCACTAATGATTAATGAGTGGAAATTCATCATTGATCTATAGGAATAGACCCAACAGCACACAGTTCTAAGAATGTTTATGTACGTACACACACACACACATACATACATACATACATACATACATACATACATACATACATACATACATACATACATTCAAAATAAAAGATTTACAGCATCATTTGATAGATATACACACAAGTCAGATTTCCTTTAAATTGTCTTGTTCTATTTAAAATATTCGTATCTCGTATATATTCTAGGAACGGTAAGTTTAAGCATCCTTCTCCTTTATCTTTGTATAGATATTCTCGACGAAAATAATGAAGTTTCTCCTTCTAAATAAAGTGTATAATTTTCTAACCCATGTTGTCTAAGATTCCTTTTTTAAAATCGACTGACTTCAGGATATAATATACGTTAATATCGCTGCAGGTCTGGGGGACCTGCATCCTTTCTATGATGTCCAGAGAAGTTAACATCCGAATCTTCATATTTCATCTATCTCATCCGTGATCTTTTTATAGTAACCTTCCTTCGTATTTTGTCGGAAAATGAACCCCAGGGCACGGACATTTGCCTTTATCATGTGCAGGGTATGTTCCGGGTGGTTCCCCCTCCAGTTTCCTATTAGTAGTACCTCAATTTTGTCATGGCTAATTTTAGATCCAGCGGCTTTTCCAAATTTATCGTATTCCTTTTCAAAGTGTGCATAGGAGAAGTGGTCTTTGATAAAATTTGTACAGTCATCGGCATGTTGTAACATTTCAAGTTAATTTCTCAAGTTAGGCGTTATAGCGGAATACTCCTTCGGCTACACTACCCAGAGTCTCGCTATCTCGGATTCTTTAGGATAGGTCTTGTATTTGGAGTGATACCGCTGAATCTGTCTGAGGACTGGCGCTCCAGAGTGCGACAGATTTCTTCCCCAGCGGGATACCGTCTTATTCCTGGCTTCTTGTCGCCGACCGGGTCGCCGAGTCGTCGACTGGGTGTTCTATGTTCGCCGACTGTGTCTTCGACTGAGTTTCTTGGTCGTAGTCTGGATCGTCGTCTGGGTCGCAGAGTCGCCGACTGGGTCGTCGACTGGGTCGCAGAGTCACCGACTGAGTCTTCCTCTGGTCGCCGACTTGGTCGCAAAGAAGCCGACTCGGTCGCAGGGTCGCTGACTGGATCTTCCTCTGGTCGCAGAGTCGCCGACTATGTCTTCCTCTGGTCTCCGACTGTGTCGTAGAATCGCCTACTGGGTCGCAGACTTGTGGCAGGGTTGGTCGCAGAGTCGCCGACTGTGTCGCAGAGACGCGTCGTTATCCGATCGAGATCGACAGAGAGAGAGACGACAGTGCGAAATGATGAAGGAAGAGTTATTCTCAGTCAAAACACTTATTGTCGCAAGACCTCTGGGTTCCTTGGTCGAGCCTTGTGCAAGTGGACGTCTTCACACCATACCCTTCATAACAAACCACTACTGCAGCCACAGTTGGTGGCCCCGTATATACATACCCAGGCGGAATCACGTGCCCCAAAACTAAGAAGGCTAGATGACACTACAAAGCCCGCCGAACATTAAATATCAGAACATAAACTTTAACGATACAAAAATTACATTAACGAAACGAAAAGTACAGTACATGGGATTTCCTCGTCTACAGTATATTGATATCCTTGATATCTTTATTATGGTTTATTTTGTAACTTAGTGCTTCTATTGCCAGTACGTATAATACCATGGATAGTTGTCACCTTTGCCTCACATATTTCTCTATTTTACCATGGATAGTTGTCACCTTTGCCTCACATATTTCTCTATTTTACAGGCTTGAGTGGTTGCACCAATAATTTATACTTTGGAGCGTATGTCCTTATATAAGGTCTTAATCCATTTCTGGAATGTATTTCCGGAACTAATTTTCCAGTATTTTCACAAGAAAGTTAAATTCAAATCGACTGAAAGCCTTTCTTGGTCAAAAAGGATCATAGCCTCTTTTCCACTCGTTATATTTAGGGGGTGGTCACCAGTTATTATGTATTTTTGAGAGAGTGACGTATATAAGGTGAAGTTGTTTGCATTTGAAACATGCACAGTGGAGAGAATGTTGGCTAACCTCTATGCTACTTTTATGCAATGTGGCTTACATTTCTTTAGATATTGTACTTACGTAAATTGTATATGATCTAAGCACATCGTTAACTGAAATGACTACTCCCTTGTGCTAAAAAAATCAGCCTGAATTAGTCTAAAGTACGCTATCTTTAGCACCTATTAAAATAGGGAAAATGAATTTTGACCGACTAGACAATACCAGCTTCTGAAAGCGCAATGGATGAATTACCAAATACATAAAATGTAAAAAAAGTTATGGGCTCTAGTTTTTACAATTTACCTCTGAAGTCCAGGAAGTGAAAATTAACACGTGGAGCTCGCAGTTTTTTGAAAGATGTACATCTGGAGTAAGGCCAAGCTGTATATTCTACAACCCATATTACACCAATCAATCATACACCAAAATAAAAGGAATTAAAGGTTCTTTGAAATAATACTTAAGATATATAAGGTCTTTTATAAATAGTCAGTATAACCAGTGAGGAAACCCGGGAAATTCTTTTTCATTAAAATTCTGCAAAATACGAAACTGTAGAGAGCCACCTTATGTACTTTGTAGCTTCATAGATATTTAAAATGTCATTTGGGATATTTCTACGTCTTTCCCCGCAACTTTGGTTTGGCTTGGTTATTTTCGGTAGACCTAGTTTGATTCTCGTTGCTAGGATATGGCATACACTCTTGTAATAAGTATTCAGTAATGATATTTGGCGCCATCTTTAGAGATCGTTTTGTTCTTCTTTCCCTTTAAAACATAACTGTAATAATCCCATCCCTCATTTTATTAGACATTTTCCCTTTTAGAACAATATTATTATACAATGATTCAAGGATCGGTATTAATATTATTATACAATGATTCTAGGATCGGTATTAAGGTTTTACTAAAACTTTTATGAAATTCCGAAGTAAGTCCATCAGATCTAGGTGATTTCCCCCTTTTTAAACTCTCGACTACTTCCTCTATTTCTTTCCCATGTATAGGTTCCTCACATCTTGCCTGGCATTCGTCATCAATTTTCACAAAGTCTACGTCTTCACTGTATTTCTTGATAACGTCCTCATCAACACTTTATGTAGTGTATAGCTGCTTGTAGTTGTTATGAGAATGTTAAAAAATATGCTCACTATCTGCTGTATACGTTTCATTTCCTACTCTAATTTCTGTAATTGATCTTTCTTTTTAATTTCCTCCATTTTACTTAACCCTCTAGCTCTATTGTAAAGTTCTCTCACTTTCTCCGCCCTTATTTTATTCCCTTCATCTTTCTCCTCTTGAAGTTTTGTATACTCCCTCTTTAACTTTTCTTTCATATCTTTTGTGGTATTTTTGTTATTTATGATGCAATTAAGTCTTCCTGCTAAAAAGTTCCCTGTATTAAAAATTACTTTCAAATACTGTAAGTATTTTTAATTGAGTTATGACGTGTACTTGTATTTATTAGAATGCCCATGTTAGGGTGTGGATTTGCATTTATTAGAATGTAATAAGTGTGGATTGATGATTACGCGAGGTTAGACCCCGAGTTAGATATATATTTTTGAATTCTTATGACGCTTGCGGTATGAATGGTTGCTTCTTTATCTGTGTTGTAGGCTACCGTGTGGGATTATATTAATATCTAGATAGTGAATGTATGCTACCATATTCAGAGAAGGAATATTATTCGTGCGTAGTAGAGCAATGTATGTAAGAGTTATGTAAGCGGAGATTTGTGGTTGTACATAGGACCTAGTAAGGTTAGTCGTCGATTAATCCGACAGAAGTCTGTGAAAAAGTCATGGATTCCTGAAAGATAATCGAGGAATGCAAGAAACTGTCACTTGTTGTATTTCTTCAGAAATATTCCAGGATGGACCCACGAGGTGGTACAATAATAGAAGAAGGAGGAAGAAGTCAAGAGTGGAAGGAAGGATGTAGGATGTGATGTGATTTGGACTTTTCAACGTAGCTTTAACAATTTTTCAGTCATATCGCTACGATGTCCACAGTGAGGTAGTTTATAGTGATGTCTAGCACTGGGGCATCATGCCGCAGACATGTAGCATCATGTCTCACCCAGTCACATTATCCCGACACCAGGCCGACCAGCCCTAACACTAACCTCTTAATGCTGAGCACCAAGCGAGGCAGCTGTAAATACCATTTTTATAAGTCTTTGGTATGACTCGGCCGGGGATCGAACCCACGACCTCCCGCATCCGAGGCGGACGCTCTAAATACTAGGCCACCGGAGCCGTCAAGGATGTAGGAAAGGAGGAAGTAGGAAGAAGTAGAAGGAAGGAAAAAGGAAAAGAGGAAGTAGGAAGAAGTATAAGGAACGAGGAAGGAAATGATAAAGTGGAAAGAAATAGAAGGAAGGAGAAAGAAGGAAGAGGTGGAAGCGAAAGAAGGAGGGACGGAGGAGAAATGTTGGAATAGATGAGTAGAAGGGACAACACGCAGAATAATTACTCTTTCACATGTAGATCGTAAAATTCCGACTGATGAATTAACCTGTTAAATGGGATTGGATTAACCAGAGTAGTGTAGTGGGATAGTATAGGGTCTATGGGAAAATACATTACGGGACCCTACTTTGTACTATAGGGTCAAGATTTATAGGGTCAAAAGCACACCCTGGGATAGTATAGGGTCAATGGGAATTTAACATAGGGAATGTATAGGGACAAGAGGAATGGCACAGGTGGCATGACGTCACCGTACTGGACACTTCCAACAATGAAGCAAGGGGCTGACCTAAATACGCGTAGCTACTCTAGGGAGGGACAAATACAATAGAGACAGAGACATAGACAACAAACATATAACATATAGGCAAGAAAGAATAAATCTTTTCGAGGCAGTGGAGTGGCCCTGAAAAGGGCCGTTGTTTGTTATGTTAACACCATTCCGTTAACATAGAGGGCATCGCATAGGTCTTCTTCTCTTTCTCAAACTTCGTCTAACCTCTGGTCCATAAATCAGAACTCGCTTCAGACAGCCTTGTTTTTCCACATAGGTCCTTCTTTTCCAAATACTTGTCTCGGTGATCCTAACGATTCTCCATGATGATCTCACATACATGGGTAAGTCCGTACGGAAAAACAACGACGATACCAAAGTAGATGATTCAACGTTGGTCCACATCTTTGTGACGAGGAACAGGTGATGGGAATGAAGTGAACCGCGTTTATTTATAGTGGAAGAGCGGATCGAAACGGATTGAAATTGCTCACCAATCCCAACACGCGTTACAAAATTCAGTCACTTCGCGGAGTCTGTCTTCCAATCCGAAAAGAGCTACATGTGACGTCATATTCCCTATATAGGTGCGCTAGCGTCTGTGCGCAGTGAATCGATGCGGCATTGTTTTGTGAAACATGACTGAAACTAAGAAGACGATGAATTGGAGTGCACCGGCTTTGGAGACGAAAAGCGATGGCATAGCAGCGGCTACCAAAGTTAACACAGCGCTACTTCCAGAAGAGGTTGATTTCAACTGGGATTTAGTAGAGTTTTTTCTCTTCTTCGCAAGAATTGTTCCGGTACCAGTACCTTCGCCACTTCCTCCTTCTTTACCACACATCAAGGATTTTAAACAAAGACAGAAAGAAGAATTGGAGAAATTTTTACAACAGCAGAAAGAGGCAGAACAAGTATTTCTCCTTGAACCGCAACAGCGAGAAGAAGAAGAGGCAAGAAGGAAACGACAGGAAGAAGCAACAGAGAAGAAACAAGGTCTAGGAGAGAAGGAGAACAGTGAACCTCAAACGGTAACGGTACTCTTGGACATTTTGGCCGAGTTAAGAAGTCTGAAACAAATGTGTCAGACTTCTTTATTACGACCCAAGAGAAAAAGACCTTCCCGAGCCAAACAGCCCAACCCTGTTACTACACCAGAGATACCACGCCTAGTGATTTCTACCCAATCATTAAAAGGAGCAAGTCCACAAGTAGGCCTTGGCCGTGGCAAAGGCTTAAGGCAGTTAAAGCGGACTGCTTCTCTTTCCTGAGTTTGTTCTAAGAAAAAAACAAACACCCAACGGTCCTTTTCAGGACCACTCACTTCTTTCGAAACGAGAGACTATTCATTTTGCCAAAATCAATTAAAACTCAAAATCCCTTGTTTAACCCTATGATGTACGTGTTGTGAGTGCATGAGTGTAGACCCTTATTATTCTAAACAATCAAAACCAAGACACACTTACGTTTTTTTCAGTCTGGTCTATTCTGGTACAAATATTTACAATTCAATATCACAACATAACACAACACTTTTAAAAAGTTCATAGACTTCTTCTGTGTCTTTTTTCTTCTTTTACTCTCTCTGTTTTCTGATTTTCTTCACTTTCACAAGTTTTTCCTCCTCTTCTTCCTCACTTTTTTCTCGTCTTCTTTTCTTTTCCATCTTCATTCTGAACTTGTCGGGGTTCTTCCTTTGCCGAAGGCACCTCTTCTTCTTGTTTCTTAGGGCAATCTGAAGACCAATGTCCTTTCTCTTGACAATGATAACAAGTATTTTGACTTTTGTCTCTTCTGACACTGGTCTTGCTTTTTTGACGATCTGGACATTCTGTAGCCCAATGCCCTTTCTTCTGACAGATATAGCAAGTATCTTGACTTTTATCTCGAAAGGAGGGAGAGAAGTCCGTCGGCGTGTCTGAAGAAAACTTTCGTATGACACCTCGCAAAGCTCTAATCAGAAGTTCGATTTGTGTGGGTTCTTCCATCGTGCTGGTCGGCTTGAGAGTGAAATGAATACTGAGAGGGAAGGCACCAGCCCTTTATATATGCACTAAGCCTAACATGGATATATAGGGGTCCATGCCGTTTCAAATGTAGTCATTTGACATTCTGCAGTCAAGATGAAACGATCGCATCATTTCGTAAAGAAAGGAGAAGAAAGTAAGAGGCAGAAACGTGATTTATCGCCTCGCACAGTAGCTGAAGTCTTGGCTCATATTCATGCCAGCGATTTTGAAGATGAGATGAGTGAGCCAGAATCTAGACCCAGAGAGTCTACACTCAGTCAAAGTCCATCACCACCAGTAAACCCTGAAAAGTACTACCACATTGGAGAGACGGACAAACGCTCCTCTAGAAAATTTAGAACTACGGCCTACACGTACGCGGTGAAGTTTAAAGATTTCAAGTCCGACGTACCGTTGGAGAAAGCAGAAGGGTTCATCACTGATGTGTGGGATTCTTTGTTAACCACACTGAAACGG
>JAECUM010026767.1:32500-39628 GCA_016617855.1 Megalonaias nervosa | reverse complement strand
CTGGGATTAATTTTGGATTAGATTCACAAACCGTAAGTCCTTTTTCATAATTTAAAATTATTTTCTAGGGAAATAAATTATTCTGTTAAAATTCACAAAGCTTGTTGGCTTAACTCTTTTCTTTGTTACGTTTGTACGAGCCTAAACACGAAACATGTTGAAATTGTAAAGTCCACACATGTGAAAGAACATCCATACAGAACGAACCCTCTCAAACAGGAATACTTGAAGAAAGAAATTCAGTATTTGCTGGAAAATGATTTCATATAGCCTAGTAAAAGTGACTGGAGTTCACCATGTATACTTGTTCCGAAACCAGATAAAACTTTCCGCATGTGCACTGATTGTAGAAAGGTGAACAGTGCGACTAAAACAGATTCATTTCCATTACCTATAATCGATGACTGCATTGATTAAATTGGAAATGCAGAGAATGTCACCAAATTTGTCCTTCTGAAAGGATTTGGCAACTTCCACTAACGGAAAGGGCAAAGGAAATTTCGGCATTCGTGACTCCAGATGGACTGTATGAATATAAGTTGTTGCCATTTGGGATGAAGAGTTCGAGAAGTACTTTTGAACGTTTAATGAATATGATTACCTCTGGTCTAGATAATTGTGATGCTTACATCGATGATGTCACCATCTACAACGACACCTGGAAAGAGCATTTATCGACAATTCGGAAATTCTTTGACAGACTTACTGACGCAAGTTTGACAATCAATTTATCCAAAAGTGAGTTCTTCTGTGCTTGTGTAACATTTCTAGGACATATTGTAGGACATGGACAAGTTAAACCTATAGATGCTAAGGTCAAGGCTATCTCTGAATTCCCTGTGCCTGTCAGTAAAAAACAACTGATGCGATTTTTAGGTATTGCTGGGTACTATCGGAAATTGTGTTCCAGTTTTTCCATAATTGCTGAACCCCTGACAAATTTCTTAAGCAAGAAGACCAAGTTTCTTTGGACTGATAATGTCAGGAGGCTTTTGATAAGTTAAAGGCCATACTTAAGAGTGCAGCAGTTCTTACAGCTCCAATCTCAGTCAATCATTTAAACTATCTGTTGATGGAAATGATGTTGGGGTTGGAGCAGCATTGATTCAAGAAGATAAAAATGATTTTGATCATCCATTGTGCTATTTTTCTAAGAAATTAAATAAGCACCAAAGAAATTATTCAACAATCGAGAAGGAATGTTTGGTTTAGATATTGCAACACTTTGATGTTTACATTAGTTCAGCTCTTTTTCCGATTGTTGTGTTTAGCGATCACAAACCCCTTACTTTGATCGGCAAGAAGAAGTTCAAAAATCAGAGATTATTAAGGTGGAATTTATTGTTACAGAATATAATCTTGACATCAGGCACATCAAGGGAAAAGACAATTTAATAGCAGATGCATTTTCCCGTATAGGAATTTTTTTTTCTCATGTATTCTTTGTATCATTCATAAGATTTATTCCTATGTTATTTTTTTTTTATAAACCTCATGTATAATTGACCTATGGTAAAGGGAAAGATTGATTATATAAATCTTTCTTTTTCTTTGATGGTGGGGGAAAGTGTTATGTATATTTAATTGAATTATATTTTTGGTTAGTTTTAATGTTTATTTTTAATTCCATTACATGCTATTATAATGTAACTTTGTTTACTGAATTTGACATTGTCCAGAAATTCAGTTCAGTTCTGTTTGACCTGATAAACAACCAGTAGTTGAATCATTGTATATAGTTTCTGACCTTGATTCAGAAATCAGATAGAGTTCTAGTAAACAACTTTTAATTTTTTTTAATTCATTCTAAGAGTAAGATTCATTTAGTGGAATCAATGCCATACCTAGGGTACGTGATAATTAGCCTGCAAAAAATATTCTACGTTGTTTTAGAAGGTGACCATGTGACTCTCATACGGGAATCTGTTTTGCGTCTTAATATACTGTATAAGCGTTTTCCTAGAAGAACTAGCCAGTTGGGCTTTAAATCTTCGACACTTAAAGGTATCTTGTTGTGACGAATTTGAGTTTAATTTTTATTTTAGGGAATTATTGATTCTTTCCCTGGAAAATACTAGTGCTCATACAGAAATTCTTGGACAAGGAAATTTATAGAAATTTATTCAGAAATTCTAAACTGGAATATTATGTTCTGTGATTCAACAAGGAACTGTTGACACGGCAACACTTTGAAGGTCACGACATATGTCATCGCCCGCCATTTTGATTTCATCGGACTCCAACACAGATTCATTTAGGACTTTTCATTGATAGGACTTCTATTTTTTAATTCGTGGATTAATTTTGGGTTTGATTCATAAACCGTAAGTTCTTTTTCTCATTTTTACCTTGGTTTTCTAGGGAAATAAATTATTTGCTAAATTTTACAAAGCTTGTTGTCATCACTCTTTTCTTGTTAGTTTTTGTCTGAGCCTAGACACGTAACAAAATTCAGTGGTCGGAATCTGTTCCCGTAAATCCACGTAAAGGGTAAATAAATTAAGTTATTCATGCCTTGAAAATTTATATTGAAAAAATGTTGATACATCTTGAGAAGTGACATTTCAATTGCTGAGTTTAAAAGTGTTAATACAAATTTTGCTACTTCTTAAGAAGTGGTATATTTATAAACAGTTGCAAGAAGCCCTAAAGGTATGCTAGAGTGAAATCAGGTATTCATGTTGAGGAAAATAAGGACAATCGAAAACCAGCTTGAGTTCTATCGATCGATTCACTCGTTTCAAGCAAATATTCTCCATTTAGTTATATTACAAATTGTTTGTGTGCTCTCTGTTGAAAAGTTATATTACTCTGTTTTACATGTATATTGGGTCGATGGACTGCAGAAATTTGTTATATTTTATCGAACCTTAAATATTTTAATTGAATACTCAGGTAGAACTGAACTGAACAAACTTCATTAAAATGCTATAAAATCAGTACAATACAAATAGCCTGAAAGAATAAGAATAACAGAATCGAATCAGTTTAACAGCATGAATGTTATAATGGTTTCATATTTTGTGGAATAGGTTGACAATCTAAATTTAAAGACACCTGAAATAACACTAGAGACGTTTCAATATACCTGAGCTAATTTACGCATTCTCTGTATGTTAAAGTATGAAACCAATAATCTACCAACTTGTTTTATAACGTAACGACCAACAATTCTTGTATTACGTAGAAGGGACGATCACAATGTGATAATCCTTTGATTCTGGAACGTTCAATGACCCGTTCAAAATTTAAAGAAGGAGCACAATTGACCTATCGCCTGAGAATTCATGATCACGTCCTACTCATTAGCACAACACATTATATAAAATCATAGTATGTTATGTTGATACTTGCCTGGTGTGAATTAGTGTTAATAATTTAGTGCCAGTAGTATAGGTAAAAGGGATTTGATTGGTGTACTTAATAAATGTGCATGATATAATGTTTAACTTACAAAAGGAAGTGGGTTAAAGGATACGTTTTGAATGACCTGAACTAATTTTTGATTATTACGGGCACATATCTGAAAGTACTCACGGGTTACATTTAATACAAGTTACATTATTTTCTAATTTCTCCAAAATAATTTGCTTAAAAACTGCTGAAGTCAAGTATATAAGATTTGCAAATATTACACCAAAAATTATGTTTTTGCCCCATTTCCATAGAAAATTCGACTCTTGATGTATAAATCTTCTGCTATTTACTTTAAAAGCCAGTGGCTTTTGGTCTTGTGAATCAAAATCTGGAATGAAGCAGAAATAACTCATGTGTTATTGTTATAAAGTAAGTTAAAGACAAGCGTACAATGTTGATAAAGATGATATGTGGCAATATATAAATGAAAAAAATATATGTGCCAGATGTCGCAGCAATAAGCACAAATGAATATTGTTTCAACTATCCAGCAATATGTGACTCATTTTGGTTAGCAGAACTTCAGTTACACTCTCTGTACTTTTTATTGCTTGATTAATGTGTCTTTAAGGCGTGCACGGGCAATGGGTTCCTGATTGAATGTCACACTCGTCTTCTATTATACAAAGACATTTTTATTTTAGCAACACTTCTACTATCAGAACATGCAAAAAATAATTATTTTAAGATATTAGACAGAAAAATGTAAATATCTTTTACGTTTCAAAACTTACACCTATGACAATATGATTGAGTTTATTTTCCTTTCATTTGAGTTTGACCTTGCTGCTGGCCTCGTTGACAGAACCAAGATTATCTCATTTTCATAGCATTATCAGTGCATTAGATGATATTATTTTCATTTGTTATCTAAAATGGTGTGTCCCCCAGATTAACATGGAGATAGACACAGTGACCCTTGCCCTTGGGGTCCTATATGCAACACTGCCTTATGACTGTCATGATTGTTTGCAAGCCAAGCAAACTAACCACTGAGCCACCACAGCCTCAAAGTTAGTTAGAGGCATCTTCTTCTGTAATCCCGTGAAACATAATTTCCAAGATTGGTCCGAATTAAAAGACGCCTGTAATTCATTAGCCTTGTACCCTAGAGTCCCTTGACGCTCTATACACCACGAGGCTTTATATGTACTGTTAAATGACCGATACCATTGGATAAATTCAAGATGGTAAAAAGAATACACAAAATACGTTGGAAAAAGGGAAACAGCATTGAATCAGTCATTTCCAGCTGTGTAGCAACTGCCGTTTCAGTTGTGTTAGGCACATGTATATCAATTAAAGACGTCTTGAGTGTTTGTTTAAAGTGGCATAATGCAGTACTATTATTTTCAGCCATTATATATGACGTGAGGGAGGGTTGTTACAGTGAGAGATTGCCCAATCGTATGGTTTTGGTTTACTTTTTTTAGAGATGCTTTGGTCCAGTGAAAGTTGTATCAATTTTGTCTTTATTTTTCAGTACGTTTAATTATGTTTCAATATGCCAACTTTTCTCTCAGGCAGCATTATAAAATGCATTAATGGAACGGATAATGATGTCAGGGTGTGTGAAAGTAGGTTTGTAATGCAATATATACCTATTATGCAATGCAATGTTTGAAGCTTTACAGTCGTACCATTTCTGTCTTAAACACACACGTGCACACACAACTTTATATATCTGGAGATCTGGACAGCTAAAGTATTAATACTGGTACTAAGCGAAACTCATGTATATCTTAAATTACTGATTTGTTTCAACACAGAATTAATTATTTTTATGCAGTTATTATATGATCAATGTTAACATGAAAAAATGCCATCTTCTGTAAGGTATATGATAGGTTTACTTGGTCGCTGTTGACAACGACGATCGTAAGAGATTTGTTTTTAAAAAAGATAACTAATCTTAGAACTAAATAATTCCATTTTTATTTAATCAGACATTAAGCTAATTTTACTTTAGGATATATATTACTTAAAGTAAAGATATATTAACAGTTTTGAGCACTTTTGTAAAAGGATGATGTATGTTGAAGACAGATCACCATTATGCAAAATGTACAAAAAGACAGATCACCATTATGCAAAATGTACAAATGCAGATAAAACTTTCTGAAACAGGATGAATATACGCTCCTCGTAGTGCAAGTATATAAACTACAGCCAAATAAGTTACAACATAAATGTATCAACTGAAGAAACTCATTATGGACAGTTTGATGGTGCATCTTTCTCAAATGTGTACAGGCTTTAACCTTCTGTTTACTCGCAGCTTAAAATGTATAAATGGTAAAATATCCAGGAATCCTAGTATTGTCTATGATCCATTAGAACTGCTGCCTCAAGTGTGTCAATACATGCGTATATCACAATATTATTCATGCAGCTCTGAGACATGCAGCTATTGTCTAAAACTCAGTACACTGGTTGGTACATTGTTGTTTGTTAAAATATTTATCTTGTCTTCATGTGACTACTGTTATTTATATTGCCAAAAAAGATAGATGCTGATGGCTTTCAATGCATCTTTCCTGCGAAATAGGGTATTATATCATCACAGTGATACAGTATTTTCTAGTTCAAAGTTATCGAAATCAAATTACATGAATCGATTTCGACAATTTGCTAATATAACCACAGATAACATACACAAGGTATAAATAAATATACCCATCGCTTACCAAAATATAACTCAAATAAACATTGTTGCTACTAAGTGTATTTGTAAGGGTTCTGAATTCTTCTAATGGTCTTTTTCTCTTCAGGCTATGTCTTATAGGAAATAAATGTATTTGAAACAAAACAGGTGTTAGATATTTTAAATTATTATCCACCTTTTTATTGCATATATACTTACTAATTCTTGCCAGCAAAGGTTCTGACCAAACATTCCTCTCTAAAAGTTGCATTGTGCAAATAGGTATCTATTGTTATTACCATCCTAATTCCACCCACCTGACCTCGTTATAACGTCCTTTAAATACAAATATACTCAATGGCGTGAAAATCGGTTTTCACAAAATGTTGGATCATTCTGCAAACATAGTGGCAAATACAATCGATCAAACTTGGTTTCAAATAAAGCATCTATGGCACTCACACACACAGACACTAACACAGACCTGCAGAAACAATACGATTTTCCAATCTCTTCCCGTACCTCAACCTGAGTTCTGCGTAGTGGCGCTTTAATAAACACTCATTTATTGCTTTCTCGTTTTAACCAACGCATCTTTGTATTAATTCCGCCATTTTGACTTCCTCCACCGGTATCGGCCATTCAACGGTGCGTGCCTGGCGTTATTGACAAAACATTGATCGGCCCATGACTAAGGATAATAATAATAAATTAGATAAATAGTTTTTTTTATCTTTAATACGTATCATATGGATTATTAATCTTGTTTTTTCACTTACTTTCAGCACATTATACATACAATTTGTGGTATTGCATGGATTGTTGGAGTTCAATTAAGCATAACTGATAAACATAGGTGATTACCCTTTCCTTGGATGTTATTATACAATACCTGTTAAACAGGAACAGGCATGTTTGTGGGTCCACAGCAAGACGAACCAAGAAAAGAAGATTATATTGCACAAAAATGTGGTGGATTTCCTACTTGACACAAAAGAGTTCATCATACTGACACTAAATATGGATATACATACTACTAAAAATATTTTCACCAAATAATTGAGGCA
>JAECUM010026767.1:0-27500 GCA_016617855.1 Megalonaias nervosa | reverse complement strand
ATCTACCCACTTGGCATTATGGAAAATACCGGGCAAAACTATAAACATGATGTTTATCTCCGATGATAAAAAAACCCCACTATGTCTCGATTAATAGATAATATGAAGAATTAATAAACATGAGACCATGTGAAGGACTACAACAGTATTGGAGATAAGCCCCAACATAACGCCTGGAGAGCCTGAAAAGAACAAACATTGCTTTAATCACTTGTTAAATAGATGAAAGCGCCAAATATTACAGACGCAGACCTCTAGGCGCTAAACGTCAGGGTAAACGTAAAGATTACGAGCAGATCAGCACTGCAGTGCGCAACACTTACAAGACCGCGAGCCAGACCCATAAGGCTACAGCCACGTGGTCTTACGCTATCATTGCATGACAGACCCTCATATAGTTTACTGTGGATCAAACGCCATAGGCAGTCTTGTAGAGAATCTAGATATCAAAATCATCAGCGAAATGTTTACTATGTCGAGACCAAATGATATGACGTCTGGAGATGCCAAGGCATTCAAAGCCGATAGGGCTTACCACATCTGTCTGAAGCGTTTGGAAAAAGACCGAATCCGTGCCAATCCCACGTAACGGGCAAATACCGATAGTCGTCTACAGTCCACATTATCTCCAGCTGCAAATAAGCAAACAAAAGTAATGAAACCGTCTTCTTTCACAACATACTAGGCTACGACGGTCCCCTGCTGATGGGAGCAATGGAAATAGCGTCAAAAGCTGACATTAATAACGTTATTGCAAACAAAGGTAAGCTCAGCAGCCTCATCGCTAGATAAGGGCTCGGCCGCCCATCATAGACATCGGTGTCTAGTTCAACTGCCGTCCACAATTATTGTGCGTCAAGAACAAGTCGTTGGCCTGGTGCACCTTGGGCAGCTGGGGCAAACGATTTTTCACAGTGTTAGTAAATCGATTGTGCACACTGCCTATTTTTTTTCAGGCAGTTTCGTATCGGGATGCGGGAGAACCAAGAATGGATTTTGGACTGGCATGATTGTAATGTCCCTGCCAGTTGAAGGCAACGCCAAAGCAAATATTGGCGGAGAAGGCAGATTGGGCTATATCCACATTTTATAATATATTTCTTGCTCTCCTCTATATTGTTTCCAGTATCTCGGCCAGGATCTCGATAGACTCGTCTGTCTCTTCAGACTACTTTTGCGTCTATGTGCGTGGATGCTTTTCGAGTTGTTACGTGCATCCGCTACACATCTTCGATAGCCCTCTTCTTTATGTGTCAACTCTTTAAAGAAACTACATTCATGCCAGACAGACCCCCATTCTTGGTCCTCTCTTATCATGGTACGAGCTTTGGCCAGGACAACATCTGACTTCTTGGCGACACGCACGTGTCTCTTTCTTCCCGTATTTGAGTGGGCTGGCGGCCGCGACCGCCTCTGCTGTGTTTTCGAGGATATACTGGCGACCCTGTTATAATCTTTATGTTTAGATTAAAGACATTATTTCGAGTCAGTATTTTTAAACATTACAAACCTATTAATTGTTGAGCTAGTCTGCATGCAGTAGTCATCTATCACCGTTAGCAACGAGATTACCTCCGCTAATTGATTTATCCCTGAATGTTACAAAGGCCTATATAGCCGCTTTGGCAGACGCGGGCGCGCCTTGGGGCGTGTGCTTCACGGCCGATGCCTTGGCAGTCATTGGGACTGCGGCACTTAACCTGTCATTGCTTTATCACTGCAGGGTGAAGTAAGCATGTTCTCAGGAACAACGACGACACCATCGTAGTTACAAGCACGAGTTTCTATTCGGGCTACATCCACACGAGCCACGGCGATGGATCATGGACTTACTCTTAATTAGCGTGAACAGGACTACGGGACTGTAACATCCACTAGGCCTTCGGCATCGAATAGTAGATTTTGATAACCAGCTGCTCCTCCGTATCGACCGCGATGACCCCGTCCAATGACGTCTAGAAAGGCTAAACGCACGCCACTATTGCAATTTTGGACACCATAGAATACACGAAAAGCATAGCTGAGGACGACATCATATGGGGTCAGCGTGATTGGATGCCGACGTGGGTGGGATGAAGCTGTGGGTAGATTGCTATCAGCCACTATGGTCACCTTGAACATCCAAGACTAGCTGGGGATAATCAAGCTTTCAATGCAGAATTAGGTGCTAAAGCCTCTGTGGCAGCCCGGGGCCCCAAGTGGTCGAGTGGTCTAAAGCACTCACCGTTGCGGATCATTGCCATCTCACCTCTGTCTGCATGGGTTCTAGTATCGGGTTCGGCCAATGTGGGTATGTGAGAAAGCATGCCAGTAGCTTCTCGTGGGTTAGTGGTTCTTTCCGGAGTATTCCAGAGTTCTTCCTCCACCATTTATACTGGACGCCATGTATAGCCTATCTTGTGCTGAAAAATGGCGTTAAACCCTACAACAATAACAACTCTGTGGCAGCCTGTGTGTGATTATTTCTGCAACGACGCTGCAGACATTGTCGATACTACTGCCGTTTATATAATATTTTGATTCAAAAATGCTGAACCGCATCAGAGGGCTTAATACCCATTTCTACAACGGTCAGGCAGAACATCGTCATCTACTTGAACCTCATTACTGTCTTTAGGGAGTGCAAATATGAAATGCTCGAGGGCTGTGCCAACGGACGCACACGAAGTCGTCCAGTTCTATCGTAAGTAGCTCACCGAGGATATATGATTCTATTCATCAGAATTTTGGAGCGTGGACGACGGTGCCATTACCGTTGTGTCCTTGAAGGATCGTTTCGCCGGCATAGACCTACTGACCACCATCGTCACTCATCGCGACTCGTATTGAGTGTTGGTCTTTGGTTGTGGCCTAATATCCCTGAATGGAGTATACGCCATCCGCAGAAATAAAGCATAACGGAATACGAGTTCTTGCGGATGCCAAGCTCAATGCCACCCTGGATGGCGTGACGCGGATATTGCACTCTCAAGCAGATAAATTGAAATTAGTGCAGTGAAATTAGTTTGAAATTCAGTGGCATATCATTTCAGTACTTGTAATGATATATTTCCAATATTCAGTGTGTCGAGAAAACCCCCCCACAAAAAGCCACCCACAGGAAGTACAAGAATAAAAATAAAAAAACCCCCAAAAATGCCATCTTGTAGAAAGTTTACAATGATGCTAACTTAATTCTATTCTATCAAGAAATCATGCCAATACTCTTGCACATAAGGAACAACCTTTCGTGGTAACTTGAAACAATAATGAATGAATATACGCTAAAAGTATATCGAATGTTTCATTTTTAACTTTTATGAAGGACAAAATGATAAATTAGTCAATGTATAACAACTACTGCATTTTATGTAAATGACTAATTTCTGTCTTCGATCTCGCTTGTCCTTATGTTTATTTTGTTTTAGAAGTTTAACATTGAAACAAGCTTACTTAATATTTCGTGATATATGAAATATTTAAAATTTGCATTTCTATTGATTTTACCCTTATTCAGATTTAAATGTATCCAAAACTGTAAAGAGTTAGGAGCAGTCAGAAAATTTGGCTAATGATACGTAATTTATCAGGGGCAAATACCATATGATTAAATGCTCTGTGTGGCATACGAACAAGAAGGAAAACAAGCCTCACAAAGGTACAAGGTATCATCACACTTATTGAGCCCAAAACTGTTATTGCACCCTACTGGGCACCTACGAATGGTCCAGATTATTCATAATATCTGAATTCCGAAGATTTATTAGTCCAAAGTCACTACATTCCAATTGCATTCCATCTCGTAAATCCTCACTGTGTGGGACATACAAAACTTAATTAATTGATTAGCATGGGTATCTCTATTAACATACTCCTTGAACATATTTATATGGGAAGTTACTTTTGCTTTCGCCTCCCAGGAGTATTGATGATATAATTTAAATCACTTACTTTCTTTAAAACTGTGTAGGGACAACAATACTTCGCCTGCAGAGGATTTCGTGGTATCCAGTATTGCCTAGTAACAAATGAAGGCCCTCAACGGGTACAGAAAACACTATTCCGACTGTCACAAGTCCTGAAACTAAGTCTGATGACTAATTTACAGAATGGAGAGGATCATTAACAAAGCCGCAATCTACTCCCTGAATGAGAACACTCTCATTAGAAGAAAACTTCTCAGAAAAAGGCAAAGTACCTGATAATAAAAGACTCTGAGAAGCTCCTGTGTCCCTTAAAATTTTGAAGGGGATAGGATTGGCCAAATCACGCAAGAGTGATATAGAAACCTTCATCATGATTGATTCATAATTCTCCATAATAAAATCAGACTGGGGTTTATTAGACCCAATACATAAAGGTGACCTTTACCTCTTAGAAATAAGAGCATTTGGGATAGGTCTATGTTGATTCTGATGCTTATATCTCAATTTGAAGCAATCAGAAATAAAGTGTCCATTCTTTGTGCAGTAGATACACGTAGGAAGAGACAAGGATTTTTAATCAAGCTTATCAGAAGCTTGATTTTTTACAAGTTGTGCCAGAATGAGTGTTAGGAATCGTATTAGCCTGAAATACCTTTTTTACAAGTAGACTGCTAAATGAAAGACTTGCCTATAACAGAAACGTTATGAGTTAAGGAATACTCATCAGCAGCAAGAGCAGCATTTTCCAAGGTGTCGATCTTATGCTTCTCTAGATAAGTTTTAATGTCACTGTGGACTCAGTTCTTAAACTCTTCAAGTAATACAAGTTGTTTGAGATTTTCATAATCTTGATCAACTTTCTTGGCTAAGCACCATCTATCAAATAACTGCTATTTTTCTCTTGCAAATGCGACATACGTTTGTCCAGCTTCTCTTTTATAGTTTCTGAAGTTTTGTCGATAAGCCTCGGGAACTAACTCATAATCATTTAAGATGCATTCCTTAAAAACATCATAGTCAGCACTTTGCCGAACTGACAGTGAATGGTAAATATCACTAGCTTTACCAACAAGTACACACTGTAATAATTGAGACCAATGCTCCCTTGGCCATTTCAAATTTTCAGCGACCTTTTCAAAACGAGAAAAATTTCTTTCTCAGGGTTCACTAACCTAGGATTCTTTGTAAAATCAAAACTTGAATTTTTATGTGAAGTGGAAACGCGACTTTCACTTGTCAGCTCTATTTCGTTCATTCTAATTTGAAATTCCATTTCATCCTTCTCTCTTTGTATTTGCATCTGTCTCTCTCTCCTCCTCGAATTGTAACTGCATTTGTTTATCTTTCTCTCTTTCATGTCTATCTCTCCTCTTTCTCAAATTGTAACTGCATTTGTTGTTCTTTCTCTCTCTCCTGTCTCTCTCTCCTCTTTCTCAAATCGTAACTGCAATTCTTTCTCTTCTTTATGTAAATGCATTTGGTCTTTTTCTTCAATTGTAACTGCATTTGCATCTGTTTTTCCCTTTATCTTTCTGTCAATGCATTTGTTCTTCTTTCTCCTATTGCAGCTGCATTTGTTTCTCTCTCTCTCTCTCTCTCTCTCTCTCTCTCTCTCTCTCTCTCTCTCTCTCTCTCTCTCTCAATGCAGTCATGACTTGTTCACTGTGAGAATAAGAAAAACAGTCAGAACTGAACTGAATTAATAAAAATGAAATCCTGTAGACAAAATTATCAATACAGTAACATGTAATGCAATAAAATGAAATTAAAAAAAAATAAAACTAACAAACAAATAATTAAATTACACTTTCGTAACTCTATGTATGACCGTGAAATAGTATTTCTAAATCGCCAAGGTTAAAAATAATACATCCCAGGTTAACATTATAAGTTGCAGTGACACTCGGCTACATTTTGATTCATATACAATACATTCCTATTTTGCACACACTATTCCGTGACAAATATTTCAGTATAAAGAAGAAACAGGTAAGTACAATATAATGGAGCAAGAATAACTGAGATGGATATGAACGTAATATAGCAGGTTTGGTATACCATAGGAATAATTAAATACCTTAATCGAAAATGTCAAAAAACCCATATCATTTAGATGCATAATAAACTACACTATAGTTACCGTAACATAAAGCCCCTATTACGTGTCGAACACTCCAGATATCAGGCTATGTACACATGACTACAAATACATGACATTCAATGATTTTTGCTCTTTGGATAGCTACGTATCTTAGTACGGTTTCCCTACATCAGATCTGAATTTCTGTTTTTCTCTAAAAATGTTATTAGCTTTATCAAACTCATCTGTTCTGGGCCTAAAAAGTGCGTAGAAATAATCTTATCAAATTATGATTGTTTGAGTGTGTATGTGTCTTTTTTATAAGTGGTTTCATCTGAGTGATTATTTATAATAAAAATTGCAGTGGTGGCGTTTAAGAAAAACAATGCTTACTTTAAATATATATTTTTCTTGACGCAATAGCTTCAGTGATATATAGGTTTCAAAATTTATTTCAATACCTTTGTGGGAAACAAAATTTATTGTAATTTTTAGATATTATTTAAAAATGTATTTTGCTTAACGCATTATTTGAAATAATATAATTTTTTAACAATAACTATAATGCCATGATGGGCTTTAAACATATTTGATGGTTTTACAGTTATACCAAACAAAAGCTTTCCGCTTACGAAGGAGTCTGAAGTACTAAAACTGCTGACTGGTAGACGACATATCTCATCGCTACTGCTACCAGGAAGAAGTTCCACATCTATCTTCTTGGCACAACCAGAGCTGCGCCCATTGTGGGTAGGAAAAAGCTACCCTTTAATGTAATGATGAGTGCAATTTGCGCCTTAGCAGTTTAAGGAAATGAATTTTATGACATTAGAGGGACGAAGCAGCCAAGAATAGTAGATGGACAGTGAGAAAACTGGGCCAATAGCTAAGTTCCAAATAGTTAATGTTTTCGCGTGGCCTGTACCCCAGCAAAACAAGTAAAAGTAAATGCCAGCTGCCTCATCGGTCACCTTCTCGCTGCTGGATCATTTTCATTACTACTGCATAAAACAACACAAGAAATGACATCATAGCAGGACTACATTTATTACTACTGCCAGCGAGGTGTCAATAGAACGGCTAATGAAATTCGAGTCAAGCATTCAATATTCAAAAGACAATACATATTGATACTGATTAAATCAGTTCATCTCTATAAGAATTCTGCGGCAATGACGGACAAACTGCGGAAACTAATCTTCACATAGAATAGAAATAATAGGAATATTAACTGACTGGCGAAGCTCCTTGACATAATCATTGGATTCTAAATCAGAAGTTGATGACACGTTTTGCTTAGAGTTGTCGAATATATCTTTTACCACACATTTAAAGGCAACATTAAAATATGTTGTTAGTTTGCTAGATATAAACTGAAATATGAGAACTTCTAAACGTGTTTGTTCAAAAACATTGTAAAAATTTTAAAATCTTCGCTTAATGCGTATCTAAACAAGGTAGATGCTGAAACATAAGAATAAGGAAAACATTTTTAAAGAATCATTACGAAATTGTTTAAAGACTCTCTGAAGACAAAGTTTCAGGAGTTTACTTCGTTGACAATATAAACTTGTTTCAATATCTTAGTGGCTTGGACTACACCTGAAGAGTGTCGTAAGTTAGAAACTAGGTCAGTTTAGATCTGTAAGAGATTAGTTTGACTTTACTATTAGACTAATGACTAGGCACACAAATCCATATCGAGTAAGCTGAATACAGGGAATGCTATCACAAAACAAGACCTAAGAAGATGATGAACATAAGTGAAATGGATTATGCCATTGATAGTTTATTCGACATTTGACATACCAATTTTAAATAGGAAATAAGCGATATACGACGTTGATGTTTGACAGGATCTAAAATTTAAAACATGTTCCAGTCGATAAAATGCGTTTCCTATGCAACTGTACCTAACTGATGACGTGGAAATATCTAAGTCCTTTCCTTTGTAAGTTTTGATTTTCTACTAACTGGTGAATAATTCAGTGTTTGGGAAACAGATAGAAAACCTCAGGATGAGAACATCAATTTAAATATGTCCAGATACAGATAAAGTTTTCAAATGCAAACAAGAGATATATCATTTGTAAGAAGGACAATAATAGACGATGAAGAGATCAAACTAATCAAACCTTATATGGTGATCTTACAGTGTTAGAGGTATTCGGATGTTAAATGCATGAATTCTATTATACGAGAGTGAAAAGCACATGCTATTTGCAACCGGTGCAGATTTAGTTTAGACACAAAACATAAAATAATGCGAGACTATCGCAATATGAACCAAAAAAAAAATAACAAATGTACATGTTGTTTTCAAAAATAAGGTAAACCTTACACCAGTCGGTTATGTGGGTTAATGGCAAACCTCAATTCATACCGTGAGAAAATTCTAAGATGAATGCACTACAATGTATAAAGACCTGTTCAACAATATATTAGAACTTGAGGTGTACAATGATTGCTTTTTTGTAGTCATTCAATCGGAAAAGATCACCACTTCCGAATGATAAGGCGTTTGTGTTTCAATATCATTCTTTCCAAATGTTACATCTTTTAGCACTGAATTGTTAGATACTTTTAACCATGATTGTAGCTCTTGGTTGTCCTGAAAAAAGATACAAACCTGTAAGCATCATACACATAATACAGTGCAACAAGTATATATTTTATATTTGACTTGTTCATCTATTGTTGATAAAGGTCATTCACATTAGATTATCGTAGTTTTCAATGTTTTGGCTTGTCATTTAAACCATCCCTAACATCATCGTTACTATCAGTAGACGAGTGCAAAAAAGACGCATCAGTCAGGTTATTTAAATACCGAGCGTCCAAAATGTGTTCTCTGTCAATGTCATTCGAATAGTCCAGTATATTGTTTCTGCTGTAAATGAAATTTTTATATTTACTTTGGAATTCTGAAATTTCGTTTCTGTCTAATTCATTTCACATAGCAGCAGGTGGGGTCAGCTGACTTTTGGGGGAGGGTCGACAACCCAAACCCGGGCCAAAGCCTTCTTATATCAAGGCCTTGGTTGGCAAAAAAAAAAAAAGAAATAGTAAAAGGTGACCACGCCCAGCTGTATGATGTTTCATACAATATTTCACGGGTAATTTCTTAATTTCCCGTTCATTCATATTTCAACATCTTTCCAGCTATTGCAGCTGTCCCCCTAATTATAATATTTATTTTTTATAAACGCCGTCAAAGTGTCCGTCGAGTGAACTCGATCTCGAACAAAGTTTCCTCTTAACGACAAACAGATGAACAAACTTCCCCCGCGGTAAGCTCTCGACTACTAGTCAGTTGTAGAAATATGTTTGAAAATGTATGTATAAAGATACCCGCGGTGTCAATAACACAAGAGTGTTTTTTAAACGTGGTTCTGTTATTTAAGATATTATTGTTATTCAAATACTTCTGTGTGTATACCGCTGTGACTTCTTAATGTTTTTCAAATACAGCCTGGGTTTTATCATAACATCTGTTTGTGTCGGACTATACCATTACGCTATTAATAACATGTTTTGCCGTGAGAAGTCATTGCACCGGATACGCGCCACTGGGGAATCTCATGCTGTTATTGGAATTGGAAGCATTTTCTCGCATTCCGGTGGGTGGTAGCAGGTAACAAAGTACGGTACATTGTTATACATACTGAACTCTTCTCCTTCCGCTGACCATTGATGCGTAATTAAATCTTTGTTGTAATAATGATAATGAGTGATTCTGCGCTAACCATGGGAAATCGTACAGCTAAACTAGCTCGACAACGACTAGAGTCAATTAAGGAATATATTCCCGTCCGTGATTCTGTCAAACAGCAACTACAACAACGTCAGGAAGCTGACGTTGAATTTAAAGAAGGTACAGATATTTAAACCATTGGCTAATCAAAATGTGTTTACAGCAACCGAAGCAACACAGAAAGCTCTTAAGACATTACCCGAGGATATCGCTGGTCGTTTTCATCCCTCTTAACCACCTCAGCAGCCTTAACCCGAGGATCAACCGCCTCTTTATCCACCATCAAAAGGTAGAACTAACATAATATATAAATTTACCGAAGAAGGTATTGGCGCTATCAGGGATAAAGGCCAAATACTTGATATAGCCAAGTTTGGACACTTTCGTAGAGATCAATATGTAAAACCTGAACATATTTACATTCAAGGACGTTGCTGGTATTATTCAGCAAATGAGATTTAAGGAAGATATTAACGAAAGATTTTAAGATTTTTAATCAAGCGCTAGTGGAATATGTTGCAAGAAAACAACAAGAAAAGGAAGAAAAACAAGAAGAATTCAAGCGTCAACTTGAAGAAGCAGAAAAATAAAGAAGACAGTTGGGCGTAAAAACTATATATTGAATAAGGAAAGGAAAAGCAGAAGAAGAAAAAACAGGAGAGGGGCTACCCCAAGATGTGCATGCACATAGTGGTCCTAAAAAACAAACATCTGAAACAGATCAGCGAGAACAAAATAACATTATCATACACAATGCTCAACGTGGATCTGTGGTGGTCAGGGTGATATTATACTGCTAGTTTTAGGTGCAACCAACGATAACATCCCGGTATTTACGGATAGCAGAAAAATCAGAGACTCAAACGTGTCAATCGCAGCGATCTGCAATGAGATTTGGAAATGTGTTTATAGAGCCGGCGATTCAATGTCGGATCCACTCAGCATGAGCGGAAACAATGTTGTTCTAAAAGATCCAGAATCGGACGATGACACTGCAACGAAGAAATACGTGGACGATAAAGGCGACGTGATCAATACCGCCTTAATTACAATGAGTGATAAATTAACCACGTTGCGATCTGAATATTATGGTCATGTGATCTCGTTTGCGAATTTTCGAAGAAGCCGTTATAAAGTTATACAAGTCGCTATTGATTTATTTGGATTTCCAAAAGTCATCGACATTAAGCTAACTGAAATTTGCACACTACTCGATGTCAACGCAGAAAAAAATCAGATAGATTGGTTCTGATGTAATTCATGCGGCTCCGTTCATCAACGCAGTATACACGTTGGGATCTGGATCAGCAACATGGTCAAAACAAAATAACACAATCAAACATACCGCTGAGGTCACCAGGGTGTACAGGCTTTCCGTGTTTAGCTCTGAGAAATTTAGGATATTTTCGATATATTCATGGCATCATTCCACCGATATATTTTCATGAACCGTGTCAGTCGTGTTAAATCAAAATATTGAGAAGACAAAACTTAACCGCAAGGACATACTGGTGGTGTCTGGAATTCATTGCATCAACACCTCAATTGATTACTAACTATACAAGATAACGCGACGATGGATCCTGCACAATCTTACAGACATAATCAAACATGTGCCTGGAAAGAATCGCTGGAAAAAGTAATTGAGGAGCACACGACAAAACAAAAGAAAATACCCCCGACGTATCATCCTCAGCGACAATGTTGTATATGCGGTGTCCTCACTGGTAGCTGAAACAACGACGTTAATCTGTACGATATCAGCGATTCACGTGATATCGCAGACGATAGGACTCTGTGTCACTGCTGTTGTCGGCGTTGCGGGTATCTTTAATATTATCGCGAAAACACTATCTACATGTCCCATTACGAAATCACATGAACACACAGAAATCGTGTACGCGGCGACACATGCATGTGTACATATTTCGTCGATACTATCAACGGGGTTAAACGATGGTGTAATGTCAGTGAGTTTGCTGCAAATAGTGATATTTATTATCGGTATCACAAGATAGACGTCAGCGGCGATACTCCAACGCTATATTTAGAACCCGTATAAATATAATAACGACTGCTGAAATAACCACACGAATGGAACAGATTATCTCTAACACAACGCCGCCTGCGACGACGATGACATAAGTGACAGAGAGATAATATTAATAAGGGTCTATAATTTATCTTTGCGTTAATGCACACGATGAGGTTTATGATCTGCAAATTTAGAGTAATTACGGATTCGCTCATTTTTTATGCTCCAATGCCCCTAACGAGATGAGTCATTTTTTTCAGTATGCATCATCGGAAGATTTTTTAAAAGGTCTATACAAAATGAGTCCGTGGCGACTCTAACAGCGTCTTTTGAAAATCGGTTAATCATTGACAACAGGTTTATTGATGCGTATGCCAGCATCAAAGATCTCAAATAAGTAAACTGAAACGAATCACCGTTGTAGTAGCTCATGACAGTACCAATTGCAGTTCCATTTGGTAAGTTTGCACGCTCCCTGAACGCTAACACGCCTTTTGTATCTCCTTTTATAAAATCAGGTTCTGCTTGGCCCATAATTAACCTTGTGTAATGGCGCTTCTTATCAGATGAGGCTCCCTGGGTAAATTTGCCAATAATGTTTCGGCTTATATCTTTTGTAAACGATATATCGTCATCCTCTGGCAGCCAGACTTTTTTCAGCGATCTCAATATGTTCTTATCGAACATAAATCTCAATAGCACTATTGGTGCCCAACTATTTTTATTTTTTGAACAGCAGTCCAGGAGATTTATCCACGTATCTGGTTTATTCAAATGACCAAAAACAAACAAAAATAATAGGATGTATGTTAGCTGCAAACTCTAATGATTCAATCTCAGCAAACCCAGTTAGACCCACCGCTGGCAGTGAACTGTTTATTGCAGCTCTGATTATTTCCCCCCGGAAAGATGGAAGGAGATGTGACCTAGCCCTTGTGCTCGCGCGCCAGGGCCAATCGATGTTAGTCAAGCTATTTCCTTCAATATCCTGAGATGGGACCTCATATAAATTGTTTGTCCGAAGGAACAAAGTTTCCGCTGCCATTGGGATATCAGTATAATTTGTAATTGTTATGTATATTTAATTTGTATTTTGTGTTGGCTTCCCTTAGTGATTATATGTTATGTATATCTATATTTTGTAATTGCTCTTTGTACAAAATCGAGTTACATGGCCAGTGAAATTTATTTCGTAAACACCATAATATATAGCTGATATTTCTCTGTGATTGTGGATTAAATATTGAGGTCATTATACTTGTAAGCATGTTTACTTCAGTTTGAGTTAAAGATACAGTCTTGATCCTGACCTTAAAAAGTTCCAGGAAAGAAATTTTCCATAAAGTTGACAGAGCATTTTCAGAAAGTGGTAACTGAGACCTAGGTCAAGTAGAGGGATATACAAGCTTGTTTACTTAAGGATTATTTTTTCCTGCCTTAAGATTCAATCGTATTCTTGGGCTCTGATTTTAATTATGGTGGAATTTGTTATTTAAATTAATCCTTGGATTTCTGAATAATAATTCTTGGACTAAATCCATAATTTGCAGTTATTTTGAATTCAGTCGACACATTTAGTATATTATTGTGATACTTCAAAATACTTTTAGCACATCTCTACATTCCAGGCTATAGGCACATTTGCACACTCGAGACTACGGGCACATGAACACATTCAATATCGGAATTTGTTTGGAATACCTCATAATATGCGACCTGGGACGATCATGTGCGCTGCGGCTTGATGAAAACCCGTAGACGAAAGCAAAGTCCCAGTTGAAATGATTTCAATGCACGATCATGCAAGAGACATATTCTGTTAATGAGTAATTGTTGCGCTGAAATACAATTTTTGCAAGAATTCATTCTAGCGTTGATATGATCGGCAAATATATACAGTGACCTTATACTGACGATAGTCCAACATGGGCCCAGTACTATGTAATTGCGATGTGGAAGCCCATGTTACGACACAGTAGATAGATATTGGACACTGAACTGCTCGTCACCCGTCCCCTTGGGCGCAATAAAAAAACATTATCAGAATATGTGATGGCCGTAAATGATTACCACAAGATGGCAATGACCAATCTTGATAAAACATAGTCATAGTTTTCTTCTTTGGGGCCACGTTCAAAACACTTATGGGTAACTGAGGATGTTGTTCCTGGCATTCTGAACGAAACGTCGCTGCAGACGGTCCCGAAAACGCCTGAGTTTCCTGTAGCAGTTCAACATTTCTCAGTGGTGGCATTGGATGGAGACGGATCTATACGTTACCCAGCCTACACAAATGTGCAATAAATAGGGACCTATTATGGATATCGGATGCCCCAGGTCGGTAATATCAACTGGGCATAAAACACTCACTGGCTATAGTTACGTGCAACCGTCTGGTACTATCCAGTATGCCTTTGTATCCTGCCAGAAATGGCCTGTGTACAGATCCTAAGCAGTCCCTTCGGGCATAATTACAGCAAGGGTGTGCTCGGTATTGACCGTGAGCGATCTATATCTGATGGCATGGAGAGAAGTTGTGGTGGAACGACCCGTTTCGCTCTGCTTTATCAGACGGATTCTCGAGAATCATTGCTTTGAACTTGTATTGGACCTGCATGACCATTTCCTACTAGAAAACCCATATTATTTAGGAATTGTGGCACAACTGGCCACCGAGTACACTGGTTACATTCTGACACGATGCGAGTTAATGAACAGTGTAGTAACGCCCACTATTCCACTGTATACGTAAAAGGTATTGACCTGGTGCGATCCAATACGGAAGTAGAGTCTCATGTCACAGAAGAAGGCCATTTTATCCTCCATAACGTTATCAATTATGGCACCGCAATGGGAAGACTGAGCTTTAAGAGTGCCAGTTCGCATATGGGATATTGATCAACGTAAGCGGGCGTATAATTCAACACTGCATTCAGATTCCGATGGGAGAGTTCGATAATAATGGAACAGGACGATCATATCCTCCATAACCATTTAAAAGTCCGTATCCCGAAGCGGGTTATGGGACATATAATCTGCGAAATCGGTCCCTACTTGCACCTCGCAAATCTGAGATTCTTACCGATTTCCCTTTGAATGGTAAAGGCATAAGAACTCAGTGAATTCATATCCTGTGTGTACTGAGGTATTAAGCTGGGCACTGAGTGGCCTGTGGCTGATCCACAAAATTGTCTTATGGTGTGGAAAACAGGACAAAAGTCTTCCGTCTTTTGGCTTTAATGGTCAGATAGACTGTGGTGGTGACTAGTGGCGATCTGAGACTAATGACAGTGTCCGGTTGTGACGGAACAGTGCCATTTTATCTTGATGACTGTCCATTTTATCTTGCATGACTTTATCCTATTATTTGCACTGGGATGTTTTAGGGAGTATTTGAGTCACAAAACCAATCCATACAGGTGATCTGCGAGATAATATCTGAGTAGGCCTGCTGGATTCAATATTGCTCCAATATAATCGATAAATGCTTTCGTCTTTTGGTTTACAGTGTGCGAATGAATACGGTGATAATCCGTTACGACCAGAGCCAAATGGCAAAGTCTGGTCGTCTGGGAACAGGGACATCTTAGTTGGCATGACATTGTTCAGATCATTAAGTTGGGACGGGGTACGGGATATTTAATCCACGTAGCCGGATCGCAGATCTGAAGTGCGAGGCAGTAATTGAGGTAATTTGTTTTGATCTCGATCTCGCTCGATGGTAGGTAATAAAGGCGACTGGGGTAGAGAGACTGTGATACACGGCCTACTAGCTTTTTCAAGAAAGGTTTATCATGATGCGTCTGCGATGAAGGGTAACTTGGGTCGCTTCGTACGTGATGGACCATGTGGAGTGCAATATCTGTCGAGAAGTAAGTACTTCACCTCTATGAGGCCAGCTTGTATACTGATGATACGTAGTCCCTCCAGGTGCGCTTCTGCTCCTTCCATCTTAGTGCCCTCAGCACTACAGCTCATTGACCTTAATTCCATGATTTGCAAGTCTGACATGTATTCGTAGATAGAAAACGGATTAAGTCACATATGCAGATAGAGCAAGTTTTAGTCCAGTGTTTCCAGTGTTTATGAAGCTTACGTTTGTCTTGCATGATCTGAACTTGTAAGAGATGATAGAGCATACAAAATATACATGTGAGTCCGACACGCATCCTGCTTCATTAACTCAGTGTACACGCAGAGCTACACACCTGATACCTTATCTGTAAAAGGGCGCATGTGGCTGTCGACAAAAGTAGAGAATTAGAACGTCGCTATTAATAATTACGAAGTGGATTTCTAATATATCAATTCCAACAATTCCAGAAGTAAACATAAACTGAGTGCCTATACAGATATAAATCACCACAACGTAGCTTAGACTAACTTCTAAGTTCACGCTATCACTAAACGATAAACAGGAAAATTAATTGTACTTATCCGACCGAAGAAGAAACTTTACGGCAACATAACTGAGATTTCTATAACACACACACACAAAATAACTGCACATAAAATAAAGCTACAGTAATGTGAGATACGCGCTAGCGACCGGTGCAGGTACCTACAAAAGGTGCCTAATTTTGTGAGTCCGGCAAATTTATAATTCAGAAGAAACAGAGAGAGCTTTTGTCTTCAAAAGTAAGAAGCAAGAATAGTTGGAAAATTGAGATGGAGAATACTTCCATTGCAGAGAACACTCTTCCAACATATTTAAGTTAGAAAACTTCCAGAATACTTGTATGTGGATTACGAAGCTTCTCTGTCTGTAGAGAGCGTTCTAGTCGGTACGAGCGGAAGTATTTACTCAAGTATTCAAGGGATTTTGGCGCTAATCCAGATATCAAGTGGAGATCACTCTACCTAACTGCGACCTATTTGGGCAGGTGAACTTTACCTTCTTTACTGAAAAGGCCAGCCTGGGAGGGCTGTATTTGCGAGGTAGTAGTAGTTCTCTTCACGTGGTGTGTCTAGGGCAGCTGACGCCTGGCGGAGCCCAACCATTTCCAGGCCTGACCGCAGCCGATTACCTCCTACTAGGTGGCTCGCATTGGTCACGAACATGTAGCCGTTGAGCTGTTGGCAGCCCTTCCGCTTGGCCGTTGACTTAGTCTCGGAAGTTCTTCCGCCCAGTGATGCCATGTTAACATCACACTATTTATCCATAGCTGGAAGACTCGTGTGGGGCAGGAGCGTCTACCTTCCCGTGCAAGTCTGGAGAACTTACGCACTGCCCATAACCATGAGGATACTGCTAAACAGACTAAAGCCACAGGCTGAAAAGATTATTGCCGAGGAGCAGGCAGGTTTCAGAGCAGTGCGCAGCACAACAGAGCAGATCTTCAACCTCAGGATATTGTGTGAGAAGTACCTCCAACACTAGCAAGATCTGTACCACGACGTCGTGGATTTCAAGAAGGGATTTGACAGGGTATGGCATGCAGCCTTGTGGGCGACCATGAGACTGTACAACATCAATGCCATCCTCATCACAGTAATAGAGCACCTGTATGACAAGGCCATCAGTGCAGTATACTTCAACGGCAGCATAAGGGACTGGTTCAGAACGACAGTTGGAGTCAGACAAGACTGTCTGCTCTCTCCCACACTATTCAACATCTTTCTGGAGAGAATCATGGCTGACGCGCTTGAAAAGCATGAAGGGACAGTCAGCATCGGAGGCAGAACAGTCACCAACTTACGTTTTGCCGACGACATTGATGGACTAGCAGGAAATGAACAAGAAATAGCTAGCTTAGTAGAGGCCTCGACAAAACCTTCGCAGCCTACGGCATGGAAATCAGTGCAGATAAGACCAAACTGATGACCAAAAACACAAAGGGCATCAGTACTGACATCAGGGTCCAAGGTACGAAGCTAGAAACAGTCCACAGCTTCAAGTATTTGAGGGGAATTGTAACAGATGAAGGATCAAAGCCTGAAGTACTCTCTAGGATTGCACAGACAACAGCAGCGCTGACAACACTGAAGCCCATCTGGAACGACAAGAACATCGCACTCAGTTCAAAGGTCAGACTGATGCACTCACTGGTTATCTCCATATTTCTCTACGCCTGTGAATCATGGACTATAACAGCTGACTTAGAGAAAAGGATACAGGCCACAGAGATGAGATGCTTCCGGAAGATCCTCGGCGTCTCATACAAAGATCGTGTCACCAATGAAGAAATACGGCAAAGGATCAGACAAGCCATTGGGCCTCACGAAGACCTCCCGAGCAGAGTGAAAAAACGTAAACTGCAGTGGTATGGGCATGTCTCACGATCATCAGGACTTGTCAAGACAATCCTGCAAGGCACTGTACAAGGAAGAAGAAAGAGGGAGGCAGAGAAAGAGGTGGGAAGACAACATTCGAGAGTGGACTGGCTTGACATTGAGCGACTCATTGAGAAAGACGGAAAATCGAGAGGAATGGAGGAAGCTGATTGTTCGGTCTTGTGTGGTGCCCCAACGATCTACCAGACTCCGGGACTGATGATGATGATGATGATGATGATGATGAGTAGTTCTCTTCATGTATTACGACAGGCTAATATATTTGAACAGGAAAAATGATACCCAGCCTTTTGTTATCGATATGCTGGTAAAAGTTTATGAATGGCCGAATCAGAGTTATTATGCATTTGATTTAATATTGTTTAATATACACATCCGATATTTTTCTCCATGTATTATATAATAAAACAAACGCCGTCTGCAGTCTGTCATATCCAAGGAAACACTTTTTTTCATCATATACATGTATGCATATACGTACATATGTACCTACTAATCGGCTTACCTATGCCTCGGGATTTTGTCTTATTATTTTCAATTAAAAGATGGCATGTATCGCCATTTTCCCCTTTCAGCACATACAGTTTGTTGTTAGCAACGATGGGCAGAGTACTTCAAGAACATCTTCGATCTAAAATCATCTATCAGTGAGGACGCAATTGATCAGCTGCCCCAAATGAAAATAAACACATCTGTTCCTGATCCTGCAGAGTTGACTGAAACTAAGAAAGCATTCTTATCCAGGTGCGGCAGCTATGCCAGCAGACGTCTAAAAAGACGGAGGCTCGCACATAGCACATAAACCGACAAACTGAGGTCTTTGGAAACTGTACAAGCGAAAACGAAACATAACATCTTGATGTGACAAACGGGGCATCACCTTGCTTCACTAACAGGCAGACTCCTCGCTCGAATTCTGATGAAACGCCATGTGCATTACATTGATCGCGGTCTCTTGCCTGAGATTCAGTTTGGCTTAAGGAACAGACGAGGGCTTGCTCATATTGTCCCATATCTCTTGATTGCCATAGTGAAACATAGACATTGCTGAAGTTAAACGTTTCTTATTAGGACGGCCTAATGTCAATCTATATGTCTATTGAAATAATATGCAAGTAATTTCCAAATTAGATTTGTCGTAATTCAAGTCAAAGGATCTGTGATAAATTGCATAACCGTTGTGTCCCGTTTTAATGCTAGGTACGGTATGAATGGGTTAGATATAGTTCACTGAATAATTCAAATTTTTCATATAAAGGGTTTCTATTCAATAGCTTGTGATGTGTGAAACCTCACTGCAAGCAGAGCCTTTGACCTTAAATTCTGGTATGATGATAATGCAATTTTATTACAGATCTACAAGGAATATGTTGATATTTTCAATATCAAGTTTCATGTTGCTCTTTCGTATGCCATCTCTTGGTTTGTTTGTACTGGACTGTACATCAATGAAAGAAAATAACAAAAGGAGAGGGGACTGTCTTAGCCACCACCTCACTTCTTCTAGTCCAGCTGTTTAATGTTTGAATCTAATAGAAGATAGGAATTCTTTGAAAACCTGTCATTTGTTAGCACATGTCTCTTTACAAGTTTTACACAGGACAATCGAGAACATGGTTAGCGCATGTGTATAACCAGCTTTGGAGGAAAGATGCGCACCAAAATCATAAAACATGCAGTAAGTGTATAAACGGAGACCTTTCTACAAATAATGTTTTAAAATTGTTTTCTGTGCTAAATTAGTTCTTGAATCAAGATTTGACCCTTTTCAACCTGGAATATCCTGTGTTCGAGATGTGCCCACAATACGTTGGTGTGCACTGTCACAAACGTCCTCTATTTACACACACACACACACACACACACACACACACACACACACACACACACACACACAGACGCGCGCGCGAGCGCGCACGCACAAACACACGCACACACATATTATTGTATTTGGTCGACATCGAGGACTTGGGTATGGAACCGCGTACCAAGGACATTTGTTCTGGCTATCTAAGAGCGAAAAGAAATACAGTTTCTGGCAGTAATTTATAGAAAATGGTGACGTATCAAGGAGGGAACTGTATGATCGAAGTCATTGAGACGAGGATACATTTTGTGTTATTTCACTTAAGTGTTGTAAACATATATACATTCAATGAACACATTTTGTCTCCATAGATAAAAATAAGTCTTTTGTTCCAATGTCTGAGGAGGCCAAGGTGGGTGGGTGGGGTGAGAGATATAAATAGAAAAAGATGTGGAGAGGTACATATATGATAATTGTCTCTTCCCCTTGTTTGGGGAGGTGATAGGGGATAGTGAGAAGGACAGTAGAGAAAGGTGCGAGAGCCATCGCTATTGAGGCTATTTGTGAACGTGACTTGCTCACTAATGTCTCTATAATATCAGACAGAGTACGCACACGATCAACATGCCTTTGTTCTCAGTGAAAATGTATATTGTATATGACATTATTCGCAATGTGATAATTAAAACTGAAACTTCATTGCCACTACATAATCCATAATGTATTTAAGTGACAATATCCCAACAACCTCTTCAATGATAATGTGTGATTCATCGGGCTATTTGCTGTTTTGTTCTTTTATTCATCGTTTATCAGATGGTAATGTTTGTGTATTGGCTTGGAAAGTTCATGTTGCATAAAATTAATGTGGAAGAATAATAGTTAAGTGATATAAGAAGCACACATCCACTATTACTACGGTGGTTTTCTTGCAATATAATTATCGATATACGTGTCGAAGTTTATTGATGGTTGAATCAGATTTATTATTCCTTTGATCTAATAATGCTTAATATAATTCACCCATATATATCTCCATCGATCCAACTTTCAATGTATATATATATATATATATATATATATATATATATATATATATAATTTATTTATTTATGTGATGTATTCTTACGCATGTAGAAGAGGGGTGCAAGTTATTGTCAGAAAGGAAGTGAATAAAAACACAGGGTTCTGTATTCCTAACGTGTTTGATGAGATTGTAAAACTACTCTTTACGACATCGATAGAGTCTAAAGGAAGACAGAGAGTGAAAAGACAGAATTCGCTCGGTCAGTAGTGCAAATGTTACAAAGTCAAAGTATATGGGTACATAATTAAAACAAAGACGAACGTTGTGTTTGATGCTGGCCACTTTCGTGACTTTGTATTGAAATAAATGAAATGTATTGAACCAAACATTTGCTATGTATATACAGGATAACATAACTATTTAGACAAAGTCTAAAGAGTAAACATGCAAACAAACTGAACAATGAGACATACGGTAAAATACGAAATATTTTGAGGCTGCAACCGCCATAAACAGAAATACAGCAAATAGAGCTTGCTGCATTTCTGGCAGCCACAAAAGAGGGTGGGGCAAGGACAAAAATGTCCAGCATCAAAGAAAAAATAAATAAATGGTGATCAATACTAAACCGATCAATACTGTATTCCCGGGGCAATAGAGCACCCTTGTATGCTCCGGTAGTTACGATATATCCAGCCTGTATGAAGGATTGGGAAGAAACCTTAAAACGGATCCGCGGACTTCATGAATGCGCTGTTGTTCTTCCGGAGCTGTTAAAGCACCCTCATACGCTCCTGGCGGTCGAAACTGCAGATACAGATTAGACCAGGTCGAGGGTATGCAATCCTAACAAGCACAGCCGATGACCAGGAATTTAGGTCTGCAAAACCCACGAGACCTGAAAGAGACAGTAACACACACAGCAGAATGGCGATCTTAGAAAAAGTGACTAAAGTGTTACAAAGCCGAGACCCTTTTGCCTAACATTATGTATTTCTTAAATGCATCTGATCTCCAGCGGCCTAATTCCCGTATTTGGTTGTCGCTGAAACCTTGTCTAGCCGCCTCAGTGGTGGCTCAAATTCTGAAACTATGGTACAAAACGGTAAGTGTTAAAGCCACAAAAGCAAAGCACTCTTCTAAGTTCCATATTAAATTATACTCTAGGAAATGGTTCATGAATAGTGGTCCTGGAGTATTACCCCTGAGGGTCAGTATGCTTGTAAATGAGCTATCGGACATATAGTAGGGTTTTGTTGGGCAGCAACATGCAAAATATATGGTTGTCCTGAGCCGTGTTTAAAGTGTCGAAAAGTGATTGTAAGACGCTTGTGGGAAAAAGTGACTTGAGATAATTGTATCAAATTATCATTCTGATGTGCAGTCGCTTGCACTGTAATCTCTCCTATTCTGAGAAAGGCATGGAAAGCCAATATAAACATGGCCGAATACATGGTACGCATAAAATGGTTTGAGACGGTATGCATCATCGATTCTGTAAGCTTATCCAGCACAACTTTGTCAATTGGCAAACGAACATCATGAGATTTACTTTAGTGACTGGTTTGAATCAGTTTTTGAATAAGGAAAGATGACGAAGGGTCTGCGAAGCCGCTGAGTTTGTGCACATAGCCAACTGCAGAAACAAAAGTGGATATCGAAGATGCTGCATATTTCTTGTTGATTAAGTGCGCTATGAAAAGGGCCAGATTGGTTATTGAAACTGGGAGAGACAATTCGGTCAAGGTGTCTGATGTGATCTCTTTATATAGCGTCCAAGCCCGCTTATATGTGGCTTGTGTAGCTGGGTGAAGGATGTTTTTAAGCAAATGGTCGAGCGTACTCTCTAGCTTGGCAAGGTTGGAAGAAGCGGAATGCGATGAGGTTGTGAGTCCGCATAGGGAGCCATGGCGTGGAAACTCGAAACCTGTTGGCGAAAAAGGGCATCGGCGAGTTTGTTACGTGTACCAGGTATATGTTTTGCCTTGAACAAGATATTTAATTTAAGGCAAGCGAGTACAAATTTGCGAATGAAATGCATTATTGTTGTGTCCTTAGAGGATTGCTTTTTTATAATTTCAACTAAGGCTTGATTGTCAGTATGAAAATAATACATTTATTGGATAAGTGTTCTCCCCAGATCTGAACTGCCAGAACGATGGGGTAGAACTCTAGAAGCGTTATATTTTGATATGCCCATGTCTGATCCCAAATGCTATAGAAATAGTGCGTGCCAAGGACCGCACCGTATCTTACTGAGGCAGAAGCATCTGTGTACAAGTCCAACGAGTCGGAAGTCATCCAAATGTCAGGGAAGAATAAGGATTTACCGTTAAAGTCGGTTAAAAAGTTTTGCCAGGCCCTCAAGTCTTCTTTTACCTGTTTTGTTAGTCTAATGTGGTGATGCGGTTTTGAGATGCCAATTGTCAAGTTGATGAATCGCCTAAGAAAGGCTCGTCCCGGCAAAACAACTGCGCAAGCAAAGTTATGAGTACCTATGATGGATTGCAACTCCTTGAGAGTAATTTTATTTCGAGCCAGATATAAAAGTATGAGTTTATTACATTTTTCTAGTTTGTCCGTGGGAAGGCGAACCTCCATTCTCACGGAATCTAATTCGTATCCGAGGTACGTCATGGTTGTTGACGGGGCAAATGTTTTATCCGCAGCCATAGGAACGCCTTTGTCGGCACATACAGTCAGGAAGTGATCAAGCTTATTCTGGCATTGGACACGAGTTGCATCAAGTATCAAAAGGTCGTCCAAAATATGTGTCATGTGTGTTATAGATAACTTTGTGTTCGCTATCCATTGAAGGGAATTGCTAAAGGTCACAAATATCTGGCAACTGGAACTGCAACCCATTGGTAAGCATGTGTCAAAATAGTACCTGTTCCGCTACAAAAAACCGAAACAATGATATTGCATGGGACAAATAGGAAGAATACGGAAAGCATTTGATATGTCTGTTTTGGCCTTAAAACATCCCCTACCCAGCTGTTTTATACATGTGATGGCATTATCAATGCCTTCGTAGTGTACTGCTGATTGTTGAGTTGGAATTCCATCGTTAACCGAATCTCCTGGTGGGAAGGAAAGGTGATGAATTAGTCTGAAAGACCCAGGAGTTTTCTTTTCTACTAGACCCAAAGGCGAAATGTGTAAATTTGGAAATGGTTTTGTACAAAAAGGCCCTGCAAAGCGACCCGCTGACAATTCTTTCTGTATCTTTTCTTCAGTAATTTGGGCATTAGTTTGAGCCGATTTCAGATTCTTACATACGTGTGTTTGCAATGTTACCTAAACCCAACATCGAAACCTTTTTGAAAACCTAAAAGCAGGTATTTCGTTGTGGCAGGATCTAACTCGTGAAGCCTATATTGCAAGCAGTCAGTTTTGACAGGGGAAGGCACAGGGTCAGCACTATTTGCCGACAGCCTTCTAGATGTTTGGGCTAGTGTTTCGAGGTTGGTCTGATCGTTGGAAACGAAAGAGCTGGTTGTTCGGTCGCTGCGGTTGCTGGCTGTATTGTGGAAGTTCCTTAAAGGGGTGCGAAATTGGTTTGCGAATGAATGTCCCACTAAACAGTTGAAGCATTTGTGCTGAAAATTGCATGAAAATCCGGATGAACAGCGACAGATTTTGTGGTACATAAAACAAACTCCCTTCGGATAATTTGTGTTTGTACTCTGTGAGGGATTCGTATGTGTGTAGCTGTTATGACTCGACTCTAGCACAGCCTTCATGTAGAGTTCTAGGTGTGTGGTACCCGATTTGGCTTCCCCCTTTGCAACCAATTGTCGAAAGTTTTGATCATAGTACCTCCAATCGACGCGTCTCTCCTCAAGTTTAAGGACAGTTTCCATATGGTGGGGAAGAGAGGTACTAAGCAAGGGATGCTTCTCACATAGGACACTAGTGAACCTGCTCCAAAGCAAGAATCCACTGTCCGATTGTGAGTGGAATGTTCCTGACGTTTGGGAGAATGCTAAGCTCAGGACCAGTACTGTTAGTATGTAACTGAAAGTTAAAACCTGCGTCCTGCGCGATACTCAGGAGGGTATAAAAATCAATGTATGAGCCCTCCCATATGTTTGCCTTAACTTTATCATGGATTAAAGTGGATGGGGAGACCGACGAGCTTACAAACTGTGATTGTGAAAGCCCCCTGGAGGCAGAAACGATTTGGACGACGTTACCTATATCCACCGCTGTAGCTGTAAGTGAGGCTGTGTTTTGCACAATGGCACGGGAGACCATTGATGCTGCTGGTGTGTCGTCTGTTGCAACGTTGAAAACCAGTTTGTGGACTATTTTCCGTGGAAGGCCTGAGCATAGCTACCAACTGATCAAATCTGTTATTGATCTCCTGTGTCATCGGGATGGTGAGCCTGTCGAAGACCTCTTGGGTTATAACATTAAGAAGATGGGGGTCCATCGAAGCCCCTTCCGTGGATGTGCCAGGTTAAGGGATGGCGGCAGTTGGTGTTGAAAATGGTGCCTTCTTTCTGGGCCTCTTCGCCGCCTCTTGGACTTTGGACCTCGATGGTGTGGCTCTCTTCACTGCCACTTGCGACGCCTCTGCAGCTTTCTTCGTAGGGCGAATTCTGTAAGAAATGCCACAAAGTTAATAATTACATCAATGTCAGTTTATTACTACGTAGCAATCATTGCAAATGCATAACCTTTATTGTAGTATTATGAAACTCAATGTTCACTGTAGTGAGATGAGGAACAAATTCGGCAATAGTAAGAAAGGAAATGAAAAGGAACCAAATTTGACTACTATGAACATTGTGGGTCAATGTTTTGAGGTGCGGAATGCAACATGAAACCAGTACAAACATGGCCTAAACGAGCTGGGCAACACATAGCCCAGTTACATGGAGCGAAGTGGTGGAAAAAGAAAGTACAAATGACCAATTTAGAAACAAATAGTAAGGTGCGGAACCCAAGTACGCCAAACATGAAATAGTAGCAAACGGAAAACATACAGAACGACTGCTAAACACCGCCCAGTGATACGGAACCAACTGGTAAAACACACAGGCCAGTGATATGGAATCAACTGGTAAACACAATCCAGTGGTACGGAACCAACTGGTAAACACATAGGCCAGTGATACGGAATCAACTGGTAATCATACAATCCAGTGGTACGGAACCATCTGGAAAACACAAGGTAATATAAAAGCAAGTGGTGCGGAACCAGTTGGCTAACACACAATCCAGTGGTACGGAACCAGCTGGAAAACACAAGATAATATAAAAACCAGTGGTACAGAACCAGCTGGCTAACACACAATCCAGTGGTACGGAACCAGCTGGACAACTCAAGCAAGTGGTACGGAACCGATTGAAAGAAAACAAACATGCAGTCGTTTGCAAAGACTGTTCGAAAGTATTTAACAGTATGACAAGGACAAGAGCCGGACAAAACTCTCTTAGGCACAAATGTTGATGAAATAAATTCATGTAATGGACGATGGGAAATATATCTACATATAGCTTTATGGTTCTTTATACAATTGGCAGGCGACATTTGTTGCAAGCCACTATAATAGCTCCTCCGATAATTTTGTCTACAGTCCTGCCCCCAACTCCATGCATATAAATTCTAGAAAAGCGACGAATATTAAAATCGGGGAGCAATCTAGCGTCTGCTTTTGATTTCAAATGACGCTGCAATCTTTTGCAGATGGAATGACCCAGTAGGAGTGTGACGAAATGCATACCAAAAGAAATGTAAGCAGAATGAAACAAATTAATGCAAATAAATATTTAACTTTCAGGACGATCTGTTTGTGTCAAAATTTCAGGAAACGAGGAAGGTCTAACAGCGTGAAACGCTAACCACGAAGAACAAATTTCTAAAGACACCACGTCTGCACCCCAGAAGGAAATTGGTTCAACTGATGCCAAAGTCCTTAGCACAGAGAATCGCTCCGCACGCATCCGATGCGAAAGCATTGCGATTGGTTGGGCAGAACACGTGATACAAAACTTTAAATGTATTGGCCCTTGACAGCGCGTTACACGAAATATCTGGCGGGAAATTGTAGACCCAATCAGACCTACCATAAATGTCCTTACGCGCGTGTAAATAATTATATGCATACACACACAATTGCATTTGCTAACTTGCTAATTTTCTTAGGACATTCCTACTTAAATCACATAGACTCAATCTTTTACTTGTACTAGACGAATTGCCTATGCCATCATCTCTCTTCTCCTCTATAGAACAAAATACATGGTGTGAAGACGATCTATAGGCCACGGTTATCCGGAATTTCTGCAAAATTTAGTGCTGACGAAACCAGACTTTTCAGTGACAAATAAACGATACTACAAAGATGGACAGATCATTTCAACAACATATCATCTGCCAGAGAAGGCATTTGATCGACTGCACCAAGTGAAAAAGCAGTATGTCAGTTCCTGATCCTCCAGAGCTGACTGAAATTGAGAAAGCATTCTCATTCAGGTTCAGATGCTATAACAGCAAAGGTCCACAAAGCCCGAGGCACACCCATAGGACATAAACTGACTGAATGTGGTCTCTGGGAACTATAACCATGATTACAAGGATGATTTC